>CAVLJG010000007.1:31687591-31855542 GCA_963669975.1 Acanthoscelides obtectus | reverse complement strand
CTGATGAATCCTTTGCTAATTTCCTGAACATTGCTCTATTAATTCGGTGATTATCAGTAACAACACAAATAACTTCAAATCCACATTTTTGAACTAAATTTATCACATGTTCAACCAAAGGTGTCATTTCATCACCTGTTAGATTTGAAACTGGTAGTAATTTGATAATTTCTGTTATGTTTCCAAATGCTGAAGATAGCATGAAGGCTAAAACAGTTTTAACCATGTCATTTTTATTTGAGGCATACCCAACAATGTTTTGTGAGCGATAGTCCAGCCTAGATGTTATATAAATTTCATCGATCATCAAAATTACATTTTTTTCTCTTGAGCTAATTTAATTGCTATATTCGGAAGGTAGTGTTCATTATTCCTATCATTTTTTGGAGATATATCGATACTTGAGGAGATATGTTGTAAGTATCGCTTACTTGGCAAAATAAAAAATCTTTTAATTAAATTATATGTTGATGATGAGTGGTTATAAAACGTAAAAGCCATTATTATTGAAAGTGATGCATATCTGTTTTTCCTGTTTTGAATTTGTATCAGCTGATCAGCAATAATCTCTAGATTTTTTGTATATGGAAACATAACTGAGTCATTATTAATTATGGAGATCGCTGTGTCAAGTTGTTCCAATGCATTCATGATGCAAACTTCAACAGAGTTTTTGTGTTGGTTCTCAGAAAAATAGAAAAAATATCTATTTAGCAGGTTTTCTAATTGGGACCATCTGGTAATTTTGAGATCATATGGCAAAACCCACTTCAAGTCACTAAAAGAAAGCTTACATCCTTTATGAACAACCTGAACTTCCATCCGACCATCAACTATAATCTGTGTATTCAAAGTTAAGATATCATTTTCAAAATCCAATTTATAAAAATATAGCTTTCCATCAGATAATTTATTATTCCATTTCTGTGAGGCTTTAATTTTTGAAAATGAAGAATGTAATTCTTGAAAGTCTTTGATCTTATCCATATCATCGAAATTCCGGATAGCTTTTTCATGTTTCTCAATTAATTTTTGTTTTCTTTGCATTGGGTCAGTTCTTTTGGGTGCTTCAGTTTTTGAAAGATATGATGGCAAGTTTGGGAAAATGGAGGGAACAGCATTTTCTTTCAATTTTGGATATTTCAAAGGTATATTATTTTGGACTGTTCCATCCGCCAAAACTATATTTTCTGTCCTGATGATATCCGATTCTCTAAAATGACGACTGCACACAGCTGAATATTTTGAAGGTGTCCAATTTTTTCTGGGAATTGCCATAAGCCATTTGTGTTTCAGACTTTCGGTACTTGGGAAGCGAACAGTTGAAACATAGCTTTCTGTTTTCAAAGCAGAATTATAGTTTGCATTGTATAAAGGAAAACAGCAACAACGAGGCATATTGTTTGCGTCAAATACTTGATAAATGAAAAAAGAAAAATACAACCTGAATTTGCACGTTTTCAATAGTTGAAATCCTTAGCGTCCTGAGGCGCGAACAGCCACAGTCACACTTCTTAGTTTATTTTTAAAGCACAGAAGCACTACAACTGGAGTCTATTTCTCATATATTATAGTCACCGATCACTTTGAACATATACACACACTTTGATGCTTAGAAAACAAGCTTATCTCTTAATTACAGCCTCTGGGATCCCAAATCACAAATTGAAAAGGTTATGTTTTCTCAGCGTTTTGAGCACGAGTTGCGTCGATGCAGCAAGCAGCGGCGGGAGTACCACTACCACCTAAGTTGCCAGATTTCTTTGTTCACGGCTCGTAGTTGACGTCGGCTGTGGACATACTATGGGGTTTTGGTTATTAGCTACTGAGATATAAGGTGTTTTGTCTAGAAAAACCCCCCACTTCGGCAAGCCCTCACTCTGCCATTTTGAAATTTATAGGGCTGAATTTTGTAACAAAAAAAACTTTTACACACCTCAGCTTTCATATTATTTGTTACTTTTTCGAACAGAGTGGTCAAAAACACAAATTGTGGTTCTTCTCAGAAATTTCAAATGCATCACCCTGTATATTTGTGCAAGTTTGGATTCAATTTTTTATAAGCTTTTTTTGATACTAGACACATAAGGGTTTTACAGGCTATTTTTTCGGTTATTACTTTTTTGGAACGGCTTAATTCCCTAAAATATCGCATCATCCTTGGAAACAAATAAATTTTTGATTAGTTACAATCTATCAAAATTAGCTTTGTGAGCATTAAAATAAAAACGTGTTTGAAAATGAAATAACTTTCAAGTTTGGTAAGTATAATCTGTAAGGTAACTATCAGTTGTCTGTAAATTCGATTTTCAATCTCTGATTAACTAACACGTTGGGTTTAGTGACGTCGATGTTTGTGTGTCGTGTCATCACGACCACTCATGTCAGTGTCAATCAAAAAAGGTTAGGAATTGCGATATAACTACAACTTTCTAGATAACTAGTAACTGGTCTTCTGGTTAAAGTTAACTACCGTTTTAGAACAAACCTAACATTGAGAAACAATTTTAAGAGTTTACTTCTGGTTAGCTGTGAAATCACAGTTAACCTGCAATTGAAAAACCGGAGCTGAGTAGTATCACGCTTTTCGGAAAATCTCACACTGTACAATTAGTCATCTTAAATAAAATCTGATACGAAAAATCTATCGACGTCTCGATAAAAAATTAGCCAAGTGACCGAAATATAAATGATCATAGGGCAGAACAGGGCGGAAATGTCCTCGTAAACAAATCAAAGTCGTGGAAATGTAGGAGTGCCCAAGAATGCGCATCAGTCACGTCCCATTATCTTCGCGTGTCTCAGATATGGAAAGAAATCGGATATTGCCGCCCCAGTATTGACGAAAAGCACCAACGGAGAAAGACAATACTACTGTTATGCCAAAATGAATAAGACTACATTTTTCTATAGCGATTTGTCCAAAAAGTAGCATGATATCGCATTACGCTCGAATTTTACATAAATTTTTCATGCAAATCTCAGCAATGCAATTTTCAATCCATGTTTTTTTTTTAGTCTCAACGTTGATCCAAGAAGATGTCAAACCATATGATGTACTTGGATATTCATTTACAATTTCCATCGGCACACCCAAGTTGCTAAGGATCCCAACTAGCAAAGTAGTGGTATAAGCTTTTGGTAAAAGAACCGTTCAGCCATAAAAGCTCTCTATTGTTGTTGCCTGAACACCGAAATGCTGGCTTAATGTTCTGTGGAATGCAAATTTGCTTTCTGCAACATATTTGCTCTAAAATGAGGTGTTTAAAATATTCTTATAGCATAGTTATACAAAACCTTATAGGGCAAATTTTTAACTGTTGCATAAACGTTTATACCACTATTTTATACGGCATATTTGCAAGTTAGTCAAAATTGTTGTGTTGTGGCACCCATGCTAACGTTTATAAAACAAACCCGAGCCTTGTTGCTTTGCTGTGCAATTTACTACATTAGCCAACAAATTGCTCCCAACGGAAGCACTTATACAACTGTTACATCTGCTAAACAACTTTACCATAACCTAACATTCTGCTGTCATATTTTTGTTAAAATGCGATAACCAATGTTTTAAGCCAAACAACGCATGCATATCGGTTCAAAAGGTTTTATCAACTGTTCAAACAGAAGAGATAGATCTGGTACAAATTCTGGGTAAATCATTCGACTCTGTGGGTATTTCATTTCAGACATTTGTCAAATTGTTGTATAACACCTGCAGGCAACACCAAAATATTCTAATAACCTAAAGACAACATGGACGATGCCATGATTGTACACAACCACCCGCCATATTGGGCAAACATTTATTCCTCTATTTAATATTAAATAATTATGTTTCAGTTCGAAATTACAGATATAAAGTGATAAACATTAGTGCAATTGTGTCTAAATATAGGATTTGTGGAAGATTTAACGCAGATAAGTTCAGTTTTCCATCTTAAAAATCTAGACATACTTTTGATCATTGTCAAAATATGAATAAAATACGAAGCCCGTAGAAATTGGGTAACTAATTTGCACGATAATCACAATAAAATTGCTGCGCAAGTAATTCAATAGCCCTATATCAAAGTGT
This sequence comes from Acanthoscelides obtectus, assembly GCA_963669975.1. Classification (NCBI taxonomy): domain Eukaryota; kingdom Metazoa; phylum Arthropoda; class Insecta; order Coleoptera; family Chrysomelidae; genus Acanthoscelides; species Acanthoscelides obtectus. The sequence continues at coordinate 31,851,464 of CAVLJG010000007.1, read as the reverse complement.
AGAAGTTTATCATATACCTGTGTATGAAATTCACAATGGCCGATATGTAAGTAAACAAGATGACTGTAATGTGTTAGTTATATATTCTTCACTTCGTCTATACAATACATAGGAAATAGTTTGGTTGCAATAAAGTAGAATCACGTAAGAGAATAGTTGTATAGTTGACAAAAACTAAATCTTGCACTGACGCAAATGTCGTATAGCGGCTGCAAGAGGCTTACACTTTTGTTTTATAACTGTTACCTGCAGCCCTTATACAACCTCTTAAATGACTGAAGGGTCCTATTAGGTGTGCCCATTCCGCTTGTATAGCTGTTCTAAGAGGGTTTTGCTACTGTTCTTACAGTATACAATGCTGTTTAAGGAATACTGTATAATCATTCTTGTAACTCTAATAGGAGTGATAATTGTTAGTTGAGATCGCACTAATTCATTCATTCATTTCCTTTTAAAGGAGATTTCCTATCCCTAAGCATCAACCTTCCACGAAAGTATGGCCGATTCTTCAGCTTGCCTGGTAATTATTTCTAAGATTCCATATTCTCAGAATTTTTCAACCCCGCTAAATAAAATCCCATAACCTGCGTATACAGTCCAAGAACTGGCAACGCTGGCGCCTAAAGACGTTGGTCGACATGTTTTATATTTGTATGCCTTATGGTTGGCAGCGCCACTGTAGGTATGCTTATTTTCGCACAGGTACGGCTTTCAATTGGATTGGCTAACTCTTGGTGGAATACGAATATGTTGTTCAATGTAATATTTGAAGGTCCGTAACATGCTAGGATTGCGCGAAGAACATAAAGGGAGATACCTCAAAATCAGCACTAAACGAACATGTATGGGAACACAGTTCATAGGGGAAAATGAGAAAAGTCTCAATACTACACAAAGAGGATAACAATTACAAAAGGAAGCTAAAGCTATATAAAATTGAGCAACAATTGTCTTTCAAGTGCTTCTGTGGTCTGCAACCCAATTTAGTTGAATATCTTTGATGAAAGAATCCACGTGATATTCTCCAATCTAGTTTAGTTTCTTATCCAGGTTTTTTCTCATGGTTTGTTGTTGGATCTCATAATCTATGTTAATCAATGGCTTTACCTTGTCCTGGATGTGGATAAGATATAAAGAATCAGATAGATGCATGATCCATAAAAGTTTCCTCAGGTTAGTAGTTGTCAAAACTTTATGACGACTTATCTTTCCAACTTTGTTGATTTAGACTCCTGTATGACAAATAACTTTCATATTATATTTGTTGACTTAAGTGACAATGCGCGAAAGTTTTTGTTATTTTTCAACAAACGTCTAGTATCCTTAATATTTATGGCACCATCAATATAATTGCCTTTGTCCTCCAATTCAAATTGAAATAATTTGTTGTAATGATAGCCCGTTGGTTCCTTTTAATGTTTTCATCATCAATATAGTGCTCCATTATGTAACTTATGTCAGCTAAAATCTGTTCTATTGGTGAGTTGCGCATATATGGCAAATCTCCTAAGCTTTAAATTCAGGGTGTTTCCTAACTGAATGTTAATATTCAACGAGTCGACTTTTCGGTCTATTTTAAGAAGAAAACTTCATATGAAGGTATGTGCTAAATATCGTAACTTTTGAGATACAGGATTGGAATTTTAAATAATTCATTTATTATTAATATCTATAATATTACTTTAGATATCTTAATGAAATTTGTAATACATGTACTATGTAGCAAGAGACATTTCTTCGGTATTTTTTTTCTTTCCACCATTAGCGCTCATGCGGAATTTCATCTGCAGATATTGATGGTATGCCACTCACTCATTTCTGGACAAACTTAATCGATTGATCTTTTTCTATCCAATTTACGGTTTTCTCTTTCGGACAAAAACATTCAATAGTACAAATCTGCTCATGAGTGAATAAGGATTATGGTTTCAAAAAGACACTTCAGGGCCGTATCGTCAGCCATTCCTACAATTTTAGGACGCCTCTGTGGCCTCTTTGATTTTCATAGTTATCTACTGCTCCGTGTCAGCGCTCTGTTTTGAGGTTATCTTACAAATATCTATTTGCATCAAATTGTTCATGCTTTTGATCAATTTTATCTGCCTGAAATTTTCTGAGATTCCAAAAGAAAATATGGTTTCACAATAGGAGAGCTCTCACGCTGACACAGATCAGTAGAAATCTAGAAATACTTCAGCCTTTCTGAAGGAGAGAAAAGGCTATGAAATTCAAGGAGGCCATAAAGGTGTCCTACAATTGTAGGAACAACTGACGATACGACATTTGAGTCTTCGTATTTTGGGAGTTTTTCAGTAAAACATTGAAAAAATTACTTGAATAGGAAAGAATTATTGTTTATCATTTTAGTAGGCTATGGTTGTAAGAATTATTAATTCTGTTGTCAGACCAGTTGTCATTATTTTGTTCACGTCTTATTAATTTGATGGTATATTGAACAATTTTATGTATATCTATTTCAGTTTTATTTATAAACTATTTGGGATTTACCTTTTCATTAAATCTTCACCGTCAGAGTCATAGCCTTTCTCTAACGTGATTGTTGCGACATACCTGAAATAAAAAAAATATATATATAAATGCTTCTGGTTATAAAACAGTTTTTTTTCTCTTCACCGTATGCCAATACGTATATGTCAATGCCAACGTGTATAGAGACTAACTAGGCCAGCTGTCAGCCTACCTCTTTTCGCGTTGTCTATTTTGAAATTTGAGAGCACGCATCTTTTCTTTTGGTAGCTAGTAACAATTTCTAAGACCTAACGTATGATTTCTATAGCTTTTACGAATCTTAAAAATCACTTAGAGTTGTTCATATACCATGCCGCGCTTAGAATGATTAATCGCTCCAAAAATAATGAATACCTTTTAATATCTTTAAATGTAATAAATAGAAAAGGATGAATCGAGGCAGTGTATCGGTCGTCATCTAGCAGGCCGATCCCCATCTAATCACTCAATTACGCGATTATAACAGCCAGACTAGAAACAAAAGCTAGCTACAAATTGTGCCCACTAGATCGTTTAGTCTTTTATAACAAGAAGTCAATTATAAAATTAGCCGGATGTCAATAGGAGATGGACCATTACATTCGTCGATTAACGATATGGGCGTAGGTAAGTTTGAGATATAAAAGTAGGCGATTTTTTTTACGATCCTAGTAGGTTGTGGTGCGGAATGATGGGTGAAAACGACGACGATAACAGCGATCTCAGCGAACAAGGCAGATTTTTGTGTAAAGGTATTTTTTAAGTTCATCTAACAAAAGGTCTCATCTTGCTTAATAATCTCGACTATATTACCAAGAAAATAATTCGGATTGATAGGGTTTTCGAAGGTTGACGAAATACGTACTAAGCTTCTCACTGTTTTTCTCATTTTTATGTTGCACACAGTGAATTGAATGCATTTGATTTGCTTTCCTTTGGCCAACCGTATACAACGTCTTCTCATGTTTCTTAGCAATCAGTAGTAGGGTATAAGTCTTGAAGACATACCACAGCAAGAAAACAGAGCACTTACATTCTATGGACTCTATACAGGATGATTCTGACAATCATGTCACTATTTCTAGAGTTGAAAGTACATACATTCAAGAATAATAAAAAAGGTCTCTATAAACATAGGTCCTGAAATACCAAGACACAATGTGTTGTAAATTTCTACGACATGTAAGACTGTACAGGGATAAGACATGAAAATTGTTCAAATAGATCGCCTAGCAAATTTAAATTTCAGTAACTTTAGTGTATTTTCAAAGCAGAATAGATCGAAGGTCTTTATATGAATTCTATCCTAAATATTCAAAACAATTTTCATTTTTTCCAAAAGGAGTAGACTGGCAAAAAATTCTCAAGAGAGGCGATTTATTCAGTCCCAGCCATAAAAATGTTTGTATGTATTCTAATTTCTACACTCTGTATCCTGGTATATGAATTATTGCCGCGTTTTTTTGAATCACCACAAAGGAATCACTTAACTAAAAAGTATTTAAAAACAGCGTAAGAGGCCCATAATTTTGAAACAGCTAAAAATTAAGCAAAATGTTTAAACACCCTAAAGATGCAAAAAACAAAATTTAGATAATAGCCAAAATATTACCAACTTCTGAATAAAATGTTTGTTCCATTTGGAAATGTTGTGAAACCCAAAAGATATATACAGGGTGCGCCATCTTTTTGTCTATATGTAAACATGAAATAACTTTGAAAACGAAAAACTGATTTCTATATATCGGTTATTTTTATTAAATACAATTACAATTTGGCGCGAACACCGGCCCAGACAGGGACTTTCCGGTCATGCAACGGCATTTCGTGGACCTCACCGACGTGGACGGCCGGTTGACAATATTTTTTGTGTTAACTACACCTTATAAGGAAACAAATGCAGATCATCCTCCAAAATGCGCCGCAACGTGGTTCCACTGATGCCAAAATGCTGAGCGCGGTAACGTTACGACACTTTTGGGTTCTGGGCAACGCTGTCGCCGACGGATAGTGTTGTCAGACGGTGCCTGTTTGATACGGTATTTCCGACGATATGCACGTTGCGTTAACACAACTGAACGACGATTTTCAATGTACATTGTGATTATTTCGGCGCGTTGTTTCGGTGCAAAGCGATTCATGACTAAAATTGTAGTAAATTGACGTTTCAGAAACACGTATAACCAAATCACTCGGTTGGTAAATATCAAAGTCATTCGATGTTTCAATACCGACATAAAAGATAGCGCACCCGGTAGAAAGATGAAGCTTAAATATGGCTTGAAGTACCTTTTTTTGTAAGATGCTCTGCCGCATAAGCAAATTTGTTTTGTTAGAGAAACAAATTTCAGAATATCGAAAAATATCGATAAAACGAAGTTAATGAGGTCCTGATATTTATCGTTTTTCTTAAAATTTCATCAGAATCCGGGCAGTGTTTCCTCATATGTAGATGGGCCGTAGAATACTGGACTGCCGACAGACAGACATACTAACGAAAACGAGTTACATCTAAAAAACATATATAAACACACATATTTCGATATATTTGCAATTATAGTACTTCCTTGCCAATTAGCGGTGAAATGAAAAATATATAAATCATTCATAGAACTCCATGATTTGCTAGCTAAATGAAGCCACATAAGCATCAATTACTTTTATTCAAGATAGGTTTCAGGTGTTACATCAAAAATATTCTGATTACCATTTTGTTTTATTTACGGATTTTTAAATGATTTTGTTGCTTTGAAGTTTTCCTATTCTGTTTCTCTACATTCTTTAAGTCGGTCGTACTTTAGGATGTTATTAATCCTTTTAGTTTGTCCAAGATTTCTAATACTTTGCAATCCCTCTTTAACGCTTATCAATCTGCGGATCTCCTTGGAACAATTTTTGTCTACACAACTTTTTTGAAAATCCGTATTTTCTATTTATTATTTGTTGTCTTTAGTATCGTTGGGTAGACAAAATATACTAAGTGACATATAAATCCGAACACCCAGTTTAAATGGTTTTATTTTAATAAAATTTTGTATAAGTACTTAATGAAGCATAATAAGTAAATGATAAAAATTTCAAAATCATTGCACTGCTTTAAAGCCCTTTGACCTTTAATAATGTGTGGATGCACCCTGATGTGCTACGCATTCTCCAACGCGCCTAGGCATGCTTCTGATCAGGTGGTCAATGTCCTCCTGTGGTATCTCATTCCAGGCAACCACCTCTCTCGAAGTGCTTCTAGAGTCTGAGGAGGACGTTGCAAATTGAGCAATCTCCTACCCATCATATCCCACACGTGCTCAATTGGGGATAAGTCGGAAGATTTTGGTGGCCATGGTAACAATGTGACATCATTATGTTGAAAGAAGTCTATTGTGACTCTTGCAACATGTGGTCGGGCATTATCTTGTTGGAAAGTTGGATCTGCCAGGGTGTCAAGATAGGGTAAAAGATGGGGTTCTAGAATTTCGTGGATATAACGCTGCGCGTTCATGTTACCTCTGATGAAGATTAAAGGTGACCTGGAACCATAAGCTATAGCACCCCAAACCATAACTCCAACAGTGTGATGAACATGTCTTTCAAAAAAAAACTGTGGATTCCTCCTTTTACCACGTCGCCTTCTAACCCTGGCACGACCATCGTGCATGCCTAAACAAAATCGAGACTCGTCACTAAAGACAATACTGTTCCATTCCTGATCCCAGAGTGACCGTTGTCTGCACCACTCAAGGAGATTACGTTGGTGTTCTCGAGTTAAAGGGAGGACCCAGTGTGGCCGGTATGAAAACAAGCCAAAACTTCTCATTCGTCGGTAAACACTTCGCATGCCAATAGGTCTTCCGTGTTCTGCAAACCATTCATTTGCAATGGACCTGGTAGTGGAGAAACGGTCCCTTAAGGCCAATAATCTTAGGCGGCGATCTTCACGGTCTGTTGTTCTACGGCGGCGTCCAGTGCCCCTTGCTCTTTGCGTACGGCCTTCTCGAAGCCATGCCTGATAACACCTAACCACAGTGTCTACACTTCTTTGCACTCTAACTGCAATTGCCCGAAAAGAAAGTCCAGCTTCCTGAAGTTCCACTATACGGCCCCTATCAAACTCACTAAGTTGACGAAATCGTACAGGTCTCCGTACTCTAGGCATCGTAACCGATCGTAAAGGATGTCAAGAACCAAAATCCGCCAACGTTGATTCTTTACTGCGGCTGAAATATTCATTTTTAGAGCGTTAGTGAATTAAAAAAAAGCAGTATAAAAACCGGAATGTCCAACTGATAAGGCTGAAAATGTTTTCACTTGTTATTTACAGAAAGATAAATACATTCACCAACTTTTATTAAAATAAAACCATTTAAACTGGGTGTTCGGATTTATATATCACTTAGTATATTACAAAATTGTGAAGCTGTTATGCATTTCAAGACCCTTATTTTTCTTTAACTCTTTCTACTATTGGTTTTTGTGAAAATGATAAAGGGTCAGTCTACTTGATTTTATTTTCAGCTTCTTATTTCAGTTTCGTCAAATATCTCGGAAAATACTGCTCAGCTTCTGGTTGAATTTTTACAAAAGATTACTATCATGCTAAGGATGAAAAAGCCTTCCTTCAGTTTTTCAAAAAATACGGTGAATTTATAAGCGAAAAACAAAAGATGTCAAAACTTCCCTCAATGTCATCTTCCGAATTGTAATACAGAATGTGATCAAAAAATTTAAAAGTATTAAAAATTTTGAAAGTTTCTCATATTTGTATCACTAGTGGCGCATAGAATTAAGTAATGCGTAATTTTGACTGACCCAGTTTCTTTAGGCGCCTTCCTGCTGACTCCATCATATGACTTAAGCTTAGACAAGGCAGCCAGCATTTGCGACAAACTCAACTTCCGAGGTAGCTTTAGCCTCACAAAAACGGCTACCGGAATACTTTTCAAGTTCTCCGAACCAGAGGATTTCCAGCAGATCTTCCGGAAGGGGTTCCACAAGGTATCGTTAGTCCATGGTTTTTACCATGTAAGTTGTCATTAGAGCTTATGTGATCAGGGCTGCCACTACAACAGAATTTAGTTTTTGTACTGTACAGATGTCAAGTTATTCTTTTGATATATGTTATCTGTTCAACAAGTGCTCGAAGGACAAATAATTTCATAAAATTTATCTATACTCTCCATATTTCTGTTATCGTCATACACCATTTGACAAGCAATCAATTCGTTCCAAAGTAAAGGGTACACCAACAGGTACTTTGTTTCTAAATAAAACCAACAATTTGACATTATCAGAATGCATTGGAGTTATACTTTATCTGAAACACTGTGAAATACCGGGTGCGTTTTATATATCTATATTTAACACGCTCTGTTGCTGCAAAAATCGCCAAATTTCGCAGCAAATATCCCCCGTATAAGATCAAAGGCAGTTTCACCGGTCCACGTGGAGTAAAGCACGCCTATGCGTGGACATAGCCAATGAGAAAGCGTGTATTTCAGAGCTCCGAACAAGTGCAGGTGGCTACTGAAAATTGAAACAGTTTAGCCAGTGCCGTGTAGCGGTGAATAAACGTGTTTTCTTTAGTCTGTCCGTGTTTTTTCATAGATTTTATTAGTTTGTGTGTTTTTGACTTTTGAATACTCAGTTTACTTGTTCATTTAATTGTTGTGTTGATTGTTCTTGTGTGTCCTAAATATGGCTCTTTGGAGACCTTGGGAAAATGCTCCAAGCCACGAGGAGATGGTTGATGAACCTGTACAGGCAGAATTCTTTCATAAAGATTTAGAGGAACAGACCCAAAGAGTAATCCTAAATATGTATGATTGTCTGAAAAACGAAAATCCAGATTCCTCGCAAAATTAAATTTTAAACAGAATTTGTATCCTGACAAAAATCAGTCGGTCTACCATTTATCGGGTTATAAAACGGGGAGATGTAGTCAACCATTCCTTCCACAGAAAGCGCATAGGGCAAAAATTAAAAAGAATAGACGTGGGTTTTCAGGAAGATATTCGTCGTATAATATACGGATTTTATAAAGAAAATTTGGTGCCCACGTTGGAAATGATACGGGATAAATTAAAAGATTATCCTGAAGATTTTTATAATTACAAATGCTTAGACTCACTGCACTGTATTGTAAAACTGTGTGGTTTTCAATACAAAAAATTAGATAAAAGAATGGTGATTATGGAGTCGTCTCGAATCGTTGAATTGCGCCAAGAATTTTTGCACAAAGTTAAAATCTATAGAGAGCAGAAAAGAAATCTCATTTACCTGGATGAAACGTGGTATGATACCCATGATGTTGTGCAGTACGGCTGGGTTGACGACAGCAACAAGTGCATTTTAAATGCACCATGCAACCGTGGAAAACGAATCATTATTCTCCATGCTGGCAGTAAAAATGGATTTATACCTAATGCCTTGCTGTTATCTGCCCAAAATATCAAAGAATCATGTGCCGACTATCATGAGGACGTGACCTCCGACTTATTTGAAAAGTGGATAGAGCAGCAGTTAATACCAAACATTTCCCCAAATTCAGTGATTATTATGGACAATGCGCCATACCATTCCCGACAGAAAAACAAAATTCCGAATACAGGCACAAAAAAACAAGACATTATTGATTTTATGAAGGATAAGGGAATGGAAATACCACAAAAATCAACCAAAGCCATATTATTGGATCTTATTAAAAGACAAAAATTTGAAAAAGAGTATGTTGTTGACAATCTGCTTCAGCAAAATGGCCATAAAGTATTACGTCTACCTCCCTATTACTGCATTTTTAACCCGATTGAGTTGGTCTGGGCTGCTTTAAGAAAAAAAGTAAGAAAACATAATCAGACCCCTCAATTAAGTGAATCGCTATTGGCCACAATAAGAGATGCAGTATCTCATATTGCTGCCACAGACCTATGGAAGCAGTGTTCTAGGCATATTATTGAAAAAGAAAATGAATTGTGTTTTGCCTCCTGTAAATCCCGTTGTAATCCCTCTACAAGATGACTCTAGCGACAGCTCCGAAGGCGAGGATGATATATAAATACCTATAATGTAAGTCTTTATGTACCTTTTTATATACCTACCTGCTATGTAAATATTTGCCTATGTCAAACGTTGGAATTCTGTAATTTTTCCATTTCTTAACTTTCAGTCAACATAAATTAAACTCCCAATATAAGTATTTCTTATCCCAAATCAAAAAAATAAGAAGATAGTAAAATCCATTTATTGTGATATAAAAACATTATTATCGTTCTAAATAAATCACCGCACGCCTATGATACGTCATGAAATTACAAAGGACGCGCCGACCAAAGGTTTTTATGCTATTTCAAGTGACTTCAGATAAAGTATACATTGTGTAGATAATATAATCTACAAATGCTTCCTCCGCTGTTTCTAGAGTTTCATTAATGTTTTGGCAAAATTATTTATTTTATTTCTATTATTATTAAAGCAAAATCAAAGCCAAACCTTATGTTGATGACGGAATTTTGCTGAATTGAAGGTTAATTATCATATATTTAAATTCTTTTACACAGTGAACTGATAGTCAATTGTTCAATTCAATTAATGATCTTGGCAGCCCTGTAAAATCTTTTTTTCTTGTAAAAGTTGGTCTTAATCAATCATATTTTGTTTTGTAAATGTGGAACACATCACTTGAAGTGTTGTTTTCTTAGCTCCCTATAATCAACAAAATTTAAACCAATTTTGAATATTTCCGCATATTCAATGATTGAATCAAATTTAAAAAATTAGGAGCAAGGATTCTTTGGTATTTTCAGGTAACTGGAGGTAGACTGTATCGCAAAGTAGCTATACCCTGTAGACCTCCGAGGACGTTTTCTCTTCTGGTTCACGAGATACCATCCGATCTTCCCGAGGAGGATATAAGAGCTAGTCTTTACAGATACTGTTCAGTGGTAGGTGCTTTTTCAAAATATTTTTGCACTAATTAAGGAAATTCTCAAGGAAATATGTGCTATACTAATGGAAAAACTTAGCATTAGCAATTTGAAAGGTAATTAATTTACAGTGGCAATGCTTCTACAGCTTAAAGTTCGCCCGAAAATAACTAACAATAAATGGATATTTATCAAAAAATTTAGAAATTTCATTTGGCGTTTCTTAAAACAAAATAATGAAAAAAACTATGAAATGAGGGAATGACTCATAGGATGGGGGAATGATTTTTACATCAATTTGATGCTGAATGGCAATAAAAAACATAAGTTTATTTATTAATAGATGTATTGAGATTTGTTTTATACTTTAAAGAGCACATCCTCGTATTTTCATCATTTGAAATAACTGTTCCTTCTCTATTACACGTTTACAAAAATTGGATATTTAACCTATTTTGTGGTCGAAGTAACGTAATTATACCTTGAGATGTTTGTTAGTATCTGTCACTGAGTATATTTCATAGTTTGGAAACGTCTCCATTATAGTAAACAGATATGCTGGATCGATTAATTGATCTGGTAGTACGGCACGGATATTATGTAAAAAACCTATAAATCGTAAAAACCTATAAAAGGTCATCTTACATACTACGTAGTTTTTAGGGTGTAAACACTTATTCCACGCTTGCTCACTAGGATCACTGTGAGCTTATATCTATGGAGGAATGAGTGATTTGCTGTGTGAGAAAAGCATTACTGAATATGCTGCCAGACCTCATCTGGATGATTTTTTACGTTTCTTTTTTTGTGTTTTCAAAAACTTTGAGGAGAATTACAGGAAATCACCACCGCGCCTGCGTTATGTTTAGTTACTGTTAGCATGTACGTATATGCCTTGTAATTCGACAGTGTACAGTGGATATACTTAATTATTTCTTATCTCTCTAATTTTGGACATTCAGCAAATTTGCATATGTAATTTCCAGAATGAATAAGAAAAGTGGATGCGTAACTAATTTCTAGCTTTGAGTCTCAAGTAAATGTATTTGAGACAAGAATTCAATGGAATTACCGTGAACACATATTATTAGCACATAAACCCTCACTATGCACCTATGCATTGCCGTTTCCTTCTAGCTATAGTAAACAGATTACAAGTTAGACTTCCAGTAATGCCATCTCTGAAGCAGATTTTACATCAAATCAGATATTGATAACTGAAGCGTCATGACGTTTAGGCAACAATTTCAACTACAAAACGAGATCACAACGTGTCCACCAATGTCAAAAAAAATGAGATAATGTCACTTTTCAAGATTCGCAATACCTGTGCGGATAGTATAGCCACATCCTCGATATCGTAACAGAATTTCATTTTCGTACAAGGAATTCGAGGAAAACCCTACACCTCAGCTCTATTTTCCTGTACATTGTAAGCTGTCTCCGAACAAGCATAAGTGGGTTATTATACGTAAGCAAATAGAAAATATAGACTCTATCCAGCTCCGTGAGTGCCAAATGCCGATTGTGTATGCCAGGCACGTGCGGAACGCACGCGTACACAAAGTAACGGCACGTGTCAGCCACTTTTACGTGGCTGCACGTTGTCGTTCATTTGTTTGTTTGTCGCTTGCGCCAAACCGTATAAACTAGCCGCATGACTTCATTAACAACCGCTTCGGAGCGGGTTATTGTGTGAGAGAATTTCTTTTGTTCTTTTACACAAATGTCGCCTTACAAAAAGTGAGAACAAACTAATACTATTGTCTGATTTTTCATCACAAAACATTTACTCTTGGCTTACATAATTCAATTTCGACTAATAGACGAGGCGTAAACATCACAGTCCTGGGAGACATTTGTTTGTTAGATGCCTATTAACACGAATCAAGAGCAAATTTATTGAAACAATTTTTTTGAACTTAGAAAAAACTTTTTTGCTGCGGACAAAGTATAAAATATGTTGACAGACTGCCATTGAAAGTTTTTGTTTTTACTTCTAAAAAAGCCACCAAGGTAGCCGACACGTTAGGAAACAGTCAATCAAACATATGTGGTTTCATTGGGAGGCCAGGTTTTTCAGCTTGAGAACCACATGGTAATTTTCAGCTGTTACATTCATCTAATTGACTGGTAACTAAACTGCCAAGATTTTGTTAAATTATACTTAATCATGGGAAATATTTAAAGAAAACCGATTTTTCAATCTCGTTCTGTATCTCCTGTATATCCATAGTAGAAGAGCCCGGCAGGACATTTTAACAGGAGCACGTGATTATTTTATATGAATCCGGCAGATTGAACATCCATTCTTGGAGATCCTGTATATTATTCTGGCTTGGAATTAAAGTTATTAATCCACCATCTCAAAAAACAGATTTGCCATATTTTTGAATTATCAATTATTTTTAATTCCAATTTCACTGGACTATAAGAGTTTTTTACATGAAAGTGTTGTAGCTAGTGTACATAGAACTTGAGTTCGGGTGAGGCCCATTGTTAGCGTAGGGGGGGATGTTCAAATTTTCATAGTCTTACATGTTCAATTTGTCAATTTGTACCGTGAAAACAAAACAGTTTTAAAGGCTATTTTTAGACTTAGTAGTTCAGGAAACGAAAAAGAGCTTTGAAATAACATAACCGTGCTTTTCGGAAGAATGTACGTAATATTACACTTTTAAGGCAGGAAACACTTTTCTCTGTTTTTAAATATTTTTGAAGCACATGTTGATTCAAAAAATATATCTATTCACGCGATACGAAATAGCCATTTAAGCTTAAAAAAACACGTTTACAATGTTTGAGGCTACCATCTACGAGTTTCAAAGCCCATACACAAATTTTGTCACACATATCGATATTTAATCGCAAAGCAAGAAAAAAGAAAAAGCTGATACATTGTTTCTAAATAAGTTGGTGGAATTAATGTTTTGGACCTAGAACCCTACTTTCCTGGACTTCCCCGGTACGAAGCCTCTATCTAGTCTTCCACGATGAATTAAGACTTCTCCTAAAAATTGGCACATCCGCCTTGAACGTTATCAGGATTTTGCATCCTTCGGGGGGTCGAGCCCTTCGCCCACCCCGTATATACGCCACTGATCTAACAATTTGTTTTCAAGGTGGAGGTAAGTCGCATCCCGCAACACCTCCGCAACGACCATTCTCCACCAGGCAGCCCCCCGCCAATAAGAGTAACCATGGCCTCATTGGATGAATACAACTCTCTCCTACAGAACGGGCTAGACTTCTACGGCGCCACTTACTTTCCAACCGAACCACTTAAAAAAGAGCAGCTCAGAGGTAGTAGAGAGAAGCTGTTACCTGTCTTCGACTCCGCTGGCTTTACTAGAATACCCCCACCACCTACTAGAACGCTCAAACCAGTTGCCTGAGCCTAGGCAGGCTTTGGACTTGATAGGTGGAAGCTCTATGGCTGACCATACATGATAACAACTACAAACATCATTTGAAAAAGGTAGTTTCATTGGAAAGCATGTTTGAGTGAAAATTCCTAGTTTTCCAAAAATTGAAGTCTATTCAAAATAACTTTGCTTGAAATGCGTTTCCATATTAAATTTTCTTTTCACTTCTCACTGAGTGAATTACTCAAATAAATATGGCCAGCCAATAGGACTAGACATATGATCACTGAATACAAAAAATAACTTATTGACTGTTGATAGCTAAATATGCACATGAAAAAAACGGTACAAACTGAAAAATGAGATACGAATCTAGAAGGTGTTTTGTTATGTTTAGTTTGCTTTTTCGAATGCCATGGGAGCAGAAGCACTATAAATATTACTAAACTGTATGAGTATTTTGTACAATACTTTTTCAATGTAACACTGTTGAGAGATGTGCACTTTATTTGATATTGCAATAAATAATGTATCAAAACGGAGTTTTTTCATTGATCCACACCCCTTAGATTGAAACATCTCACTTTTCTAAGGCTTTTCTATACAGGGTGTTCCTTAATGATATGCGAATATTTAAGGATGTGAATCTAAATAAAGAATTAATGTTACTTTGTTTTATAAACTATGGTCCAAATATGTTTCCTTACAAAAACTCGGGGTGTTGAAGTTTTAGGAAAAAAATGGAAATTAATTAATATTTTCAGAACCGCTTCAAATATTTCACTGATATTTAGTACGTAGTTAAAGTTGATAGAGTTACATATTTTTCAATGCAAAAATAATTTTTAGCTTTAACAGTGGCGTGCGTACGGGTATTGACTTCGATATTTTTTAATAAAGAAATGGTACGCTATTGTTTTTTTGCAGAATAAATTTTATTTAAAAAAATTAAAACCGTTCTATTGTCTAACTTGGAAAAATTAAACACATTAGGGGTAATGAACAACAACAACTGACAACATAAACATAACATTAAAACCAACGAAATGATTACAAAAATTGTTGAAAATGGCTCCCTTCACTTAGTAAGCATGCTTGCCTCCTCCTTCTCATGGAATTGCGCACTCGTTGAAATATCTCTGGAATGTTCTTTATTCTATCACAAGCTGCAACTATTCTTTCTCTTAATTCCTCTACAGAGCTAATGGGACTTGTGTACACTAATAGCTTAAGATAGCCCCACAAGTCTGGGTACCTTGGTGGCCATTCTTGGGGCCCACCGCGGCCAATCCAACGATTTTGATAAATAGTTTGTAAATAATTACGAACCGCTACACTGAAATGCGCTGGTACACCATCATGCATGTACCTCGTATTGTTTCTTATTACTAACGGAACATCATCAAGCAACAAAGGTAACTATTGTTGAAGAAAATTGAGGTAAGTCTGTCCGTCAAGTCGTCCCGGCAATAAGAATGGGCCAATAAAGTGGTTGCCAATAATTCCTGCCCATACGTTAACCGAAAATTGGTGTTGGAAATGGGTTTCGGTTACGGCATAGGGATTTTCTTCTGCCTACAAATGATTATTGTGGAAATTCTGAATGGCATTTCGAGAAATATTAGCATCGTCCGTGAACAGAATCATTGATTCAAATTGCGGATTTTGTGTAATTTTTGAAGATAGTACTGACAAAAGGTCACACGCCTTGGAGAATCAATGGGAAGTAATGCCTGTACTCTTAAAATATGGTAAGGATATAACAAAAAATCATCCACTAAAATTCTCCAAACATTTTGATGGCAAATATATTAGTGTCTAGCGATCTTCCACGTACTCGTTTCAGGATGTTCTTCGACTTTGTGCAGCACTGCTTCCCCGATTTCAGAGCTTTTATTGTCTCAAGTTTCGCTTCAACTATGCAACCATCACCAGGAGTTGTAGATGATACTAAGGTAGCAACATTTTTTTTATTGACAAAGCAATACCAACTTACTGAGTTGATGAAGTCATAGCTAAATCGATATTATAAAAGGGCTGAGCTTACACATTGCATCACAACTAAAAAGTTGATTCAAATATTAAAATAATTGCAAAATTATTTTTAATTTTGTACGTAAATGTATATAAATACGATCTACCCTCAGTCAGTAAACAGATTATTTCTAGAACTGGAGAAATCTTCTACGCATATAAATTATGTAGGTTAAAGGGGAAATCTGGATCCCGTTTTCGAGACACCGCACACCTACACATTATTCTCCCTACTGAAACACAGCTCAATTTCCAAATCCACCCACGACGCTATCGTCTTCAATCCCGCCAGTGGAAGTTTTTTGTTCAATCGATTGCTACAGGGGCGTGTCAGTCTACTCATAAACAGATGAACACTCCAAACATTCTACTACATTGTACTCTATGTACTTCTACTAGTGCAGATTCCTGAAACAAAATTACACAATTGCAGAATAGTACGGCCTTGGTACCCGGCGTTTTGGAGTTAATCAGCAGGTGTTGCTGGTGTTACTAAACCGGTTTTTACCAATTTAGAGATTGTCAGCTACCACATGAAGGAACGCTCCATTTCTTTCCATTCAAGTCTAACTATAGCTCTACGTTACCAGAATACTACGTCCCCAAGCCGTAATGGCTTCCAGATCCCGCCTAGTCTCATCTTCGTCCCATCAGAAGAGATCAGGTTACCATATTGGGTGCCTTCACCTAGAGAGATATTTTCAGCAAAACTGTGGATAGGACAGATCGTACGGTGTACGTGACGAAGCGTATCAAGAATAAAATTGTATGCGGTTTTTTATTAATTATAATAATCATCTTTATTGAGCAAAAACATGGTACATTACGTGAGGCGAGATTTAGCACCTGCTATTCCGCCATCTAAACCCTCAAATACAACTTAAAAAAAGGAATTATATAATACAAGTGTAAAAATAGAACTTAAGCTAGCGGCTCTGTAATTCTTCTTAGCTGTTTTATTAAAACTCTGGATAGACTGGATAGTATTAAGGTCCTGGCCTAAGCTAGTGTATGATATAACTGGATTGTAAGTAAAAGATCTTCTGAAGAGTGTTGTGCGATGTATTGGCATGGTTAAGATGCACAGACCTCTAATCTAATTCTTCGCATTGTTCACCTTCCAAAATCATGAATCAAACAAAATTGTTCATATGCTGTAGCGTTGATGAATGTTTACTCTCATTTCTTTGCCCTTATTCAATTTATCGCTGTTCATAAACAATAAAATCGGAAGACAAATAGTATTTCTCTATGTGAGTACACCCAACATGAATAGCTACGTGAATAACCTTTCAAGAGAAAAGAATGTACGCCGAAGTATTGGTTTGTCACTTTGGTAGGCAATGGCAGGCCAAAATTATGCACTAAAACTACATAATTTTGGCGACAAACAATGCAATGCAAACACTTAGGTTTAGCTCCTTCTAATCTACTCGAATTGGTTGTAATTATAAGATTACTGTAAGAGGCGTATTCGTACACAACCTAGCGCTGCTAGATACCTGACTGCCAAGAAAGGCCGAAATGCAGCTTTTCGAAACATGAAATACAGAGATTAAATCGCCCTTCTTGATCAATTTACCTATTTTATCATTTTCCTCAAGCTAACTGCGTGGGGAATGATTGAGACCCCTAGTTGCCCCTTCTATACGACAATGTCTGTTCGCCGCGACCTTTCCGCCATTTCCATCTCCCGTCAATTTTTTTTGATTCCGCATTCGCAAAGTTCACCGTGGGGGTGGCAAGTAAGGGTGCCGGATTGAAGAAAGGGCGATATCGAAGCGAATGCCGTCGCGGTCCCGGGATGGATAAATGTCGACGAATTTTACGAAAGGTTACCTCAGGCACCTGCATAACCTCACTCTCGTCTCCCGTCACGAGCCGTCAACGCCGTGTCGCTAACATTTTAGCTCTGATTGGGGCGAGAACTTTACGTTTTAATGACAAGGCTATTTTGAAAGGTTGAAATCATAGGGTAGACGCATCCCTATACTACCGCGAGACATATTGCTCACTAGCTGTTATCCGCTCATAAAATTGTTGAAGTAACATTTTTTTTAATTGGCATAGGTTAAGCCGATTTTACATTGTAAAATACCTGTCTAGTGTCCAGTTAGAAAAGTCAAATATGTCTGAAACTGTGACAGCCCCATGTCTTAAACTCCATTCTTAGTTCAAGTCTACTCTAAAGAACCTCATTATTGCCAATTTTATATAAAATTGCCAATAGCCTTTAAAGCCCTTAATATGGTTCCTGCAGCGAAATCCGTGCGTCACTGACATTTTTTGCCTATAAACTACCTCCTTCTCAGATTGTAGCTTTCAAGTAGAAAAACAAAGGACTTTCGTACAAACCTGCAGATGCCTCTTTCTTATCTACATCCGGATCTATCGCACAATCCAATCTTATTTAACATGTACTATTTAGGCAATCCTTGTGCCAAATCTCAGGTCAAATAGTTTTTAACATACATTTTTATTAGCTTAAGTTTAAAGTGGCAAGGTTTCCCATAGAAATATTCAACCCCATCCTACCACATCATTATTTCTGAAATTCTCTTTGTTAATGTTTTTTGATGAACTTATAGACAAAACAAACTCCTACTTCTAGTCTATATTATATATATATACAGGGTGGCTCATCCATGTGTGAACGGAATATTACTCATAAACAAATACATTTTGGGAAAATCTATTTATGGGTTGTTATACACGACATTTGAGGGCACATTTCTAAAATATTGGCCGGATGCATATGTACTTCCAACATGACGGCGCACCTGCATTATTATAATCGTGTGCGTAACTATTTGGACACCTGGAGTAACAATTCTTGGATCGGTCGTTATGGGCCTACATCTTGGCCTCCTAGATCACCAGATATGACACCGATGAACTTCTTTCTTTGGGGCTACGTTGAGCAAGAGGTTTATAGATATCCATCATCTACCCCAGAAAATATGATGAAAAGGATTAAGGAGCAGTATTTGTATATTAGGTCTTGAGTAGTGATAGTTGTTTGTTTATGGTGTTGTTATAGTTGTTTTTCTCTATTACGCTTGAAGATGATTTATACTGTTCTGACTGTTATTAATTTTCACATCAAATCTGTACCCTTGAGGCAATATGGAACTAGCCCACTGTTTGTCTTTTGTTTCCATGGATGATGTGATCTTTATCCTTAATTTTCGTGTGTTGTTCTATTAAAAGCTTAATAACTCAAAATCTAGTGATTTTATCTGAATCAAACCTCATACCAAAAAAAGCTTATAAAAAATTGAATCCAAACTTGCACAAATATATAGGGTGATGCGTTTGAAATTTTTGAGAGAAAGTACATATCGCGTTTTTGACCACCCCGTATGATCAAGAATGAAAATTCGAAAAAGTAGCAAATAAGATAATAGCTAAGGTGTGTAAGTTTTTTTTTGATACAGAATTCATCACTGCAAATTTCAAAATGGCGGATTGAGGGGTTGCCGAAATGGACGGTTTTTCTGGAAAAAACACCTTACAGTAGCTAATTACCAAAACCCCATAGTATGTCATATCAATCTTCTTCTTTTGAATCGGTTTATCCAAATATGTAATGAAATTTGAGGCATGCCACATAAAAAATCACAACTTTGATGTGTAGGTCAAAATGTGGACACCTTTTATAGTTGCCAATATTTTAGAAATGTGCCCTCAAATATTATATATAGCATGCCATAAATAGATTTTCCCTAAATGTATTTGTTTATGAGTAATATTCAGTCCACACATCGATGGGCTACCCTGTATATATATTCTAGGTATAATTTCAAATATTTGAGGTCTTTCAGGTTCAAGAATGTTAACTCCCACTTCACCCCTTAGGAGCATAACTTGCATCTAAGATGAGAAACTTAATAGGACCCAGAAAGCAGTTCCAGAGGGGATCCATCCATCTCTTTCTTCAATTGCCACTATGCTTCGAGTTCGCTTTGTCCTAGGCTCCTTCAGCGGCTTTGACCCCCAGCAGCTTAGTACAAAGTTGTTGCTTCGGGCCCAGAAATCTTTGGTCCGTCATTAATTGCGTTTATTGTTAAGATATTTCTGCAGTTTTACAGGTTAAAGTATCATTCAAAGAAACTCAAACTCAAACAGTGCATGACGTGCAGGCAGTATCCAAAAACCTCCAAGAATACAGTCTCCTATGGAATACATTGCTAACAGGACAGAGCACGTTCAGTAAACATAAAGCGGTCTAGCGGTCTGCTGCTTTATGCTGGTTGAACGCGCTCATTGTTATCTTAGATCACTCTTCAAAATTCCAAAAAAGCAAAAGTACTTTGGTTGGAGATGAGGATGGAATATACCATATACTGAAATGGTCGCCTGTATCTCCATCCATCTCCTTAGAGACTTGATTATATGAATTGAATAAATAAATAATGTCTTTTCCACATGAGCTTGGATACTTTTAGATATTCGTGACCAAAAAGTGTCAGGCCAGCGGACCAAAGACTAATTGATCATGCGTTATCAATTTCAATGTAGTTTTTTTAAATGCGATGGCTTACGGAAAGTTGTTTATTTATCATGTTTGCTATTTTCGAGGTCATCTTTAGCATTATTCTTTATCGTTTTCCGAATGTTCGATGAGTTCACTGTACTGCTCTTACTTGTAAGTTCGAACGATGGGCATAAACGAATAAGCACTCGTTCTCGCAGTAGCAAGTAGCGACTTTTGCTGAAATTAATATGTTCAATATGAGCGGTCATTTTTCACACACTGCGCCAGGCGCCCAGGCATTTGTACAGACTGGAATGCCTGCATACGAATAACCATGTCTCGAGATATTTATCGAAGCGGATGGAAACATATGATACGATCGTCCTTAACGCATTTACGGATGGAAAACATATGATATGAACGTCCTAGTAATTTCGTCTTATATTGCAAAGAACGTCCTTATTTTTTTGCTTCTCGTGCCAATTGGTAAAGAAACAATTCCGATAATAATAGACTAGCTACTTAACTCTACAAAAACCTCTATTTTTATAATAATTCAGCCGTGACAGCAGAAATCTGAATACATAAATATCGCTAAAGGCAAAAAATGAAGACATCTTGTTGTCCCGATTCAATAAACTGTGTAAGGTTAGGTAAGGATTAATAATACCAACGCCCTTGTAACAAAACAGGGGCCATACTGGACTGTCTTCGATATACAAATTTCTAGAGTTAGAACGAGGATCAAAAGCCTGACAGGTTCGTCTAGCAAGTTCAGCGCGTGGCGGCATATTTGAAGAATACTCAAAAAAGAAAGGACAGCTGGCATATCGGCATGGGTAACATGTAAAAACCTATAAAACGTCAAATAAAACCTATAAGATGTCATCTTGCAAACTAGGTAGTTTTTAGGGCGCAAACAGTCATTCCACGTTTGCTCACTAGGATCGTTGTGAACGTCCATCTGAGGGGGAATCATTCAACTAGACTAAACGCATTATTCGTTGCATATTTTTTGTGAAGCCAAATGGTCCTTGTCTGTAGTTTTTATCTCTGAGAAGAAAGTTGGTTGAATAGCAAGATCGCATCTGGATGATTATGTGTATTGGTCTGCGTGTGTATAAGTTGTATATTTGCTGTGTGAGGAAATCGTTCCTAAATATGCTGCCAATGAAGTATATCTATTGGCTGTGCCCGACGGGTGATTTTTATGTCGTGCTTTCTGAAGAGAGGTTATGTTCAAAGTTATAAACTACGAAAAACTGAGGAGAATTACAGGAAATAATCACCGCGCCCGCGTTGTGTGTAATTACTGTTAGCATGTATATGGCTTGTAATTCGACAATGTAAAGTGAATATAATTATTTCTTATCTCTCATTTGTGAAATTCTGCAAATTTGTATATGTAATTTCCAGAATGGATAAGAAAAAGAGGATGCGTAACTGATTTCTAGCTTTGAATCTCAATTAAGTGTATTTAAGACAAGAACCCAATGAAACCAGTAATGCCATCTCAGAAGCAGATTTTACATCAGAGCCAAAGATTGATATCAAGCCTCATGGCGCTTACGCAACACGTACAACTAATTGCTAAGTTAATATCTTGTAGAAAAGCCTACATAATGTCAAAAAACAGCATAATGTCCAAAAAAATCGGCATAATGTCACTTTCCAAGCTACGTGATATCCGTGCGATAAAAGAAGGCCAAACAGCGACCTCCCACTGACAAAAATTCATTTGACTTGAACTTCGCGTTTGCAAAATTCAGCGTCGACTAATAGGAGCATCACTCGATAGATCAAATTCAGCTATGGCCAGAGGATCGTGGTCAGGGGCTGTTAGGGGGTCAACAGTCATATTTGACTCTATCTATTCGTTATTGTCTGTCAGAGTAATCCTTAGGACCTTTGGTTAAGTCACTAGATCTATCAGGTCTGGTTGCCCAGATACTAGACAAAGTGAGAAAGGAAGAATAAAACATAATTGTTAGGTTCTACATAGTAGAGGATAGAGTTGCCTAAACGTGATTTTGAATTTAGCGCTTCAGTGTTCTTCTGCCTGCCTCAGCTCCGTACACTGAAAGTTCAGACGGGGCGCCACTAGCTTTTTTTAGTACAATGGATAAACTGCGTTTTCGAATGATTCATTTTGATCAGCCACCTATTCCGAAACCTCGTCCACCGCACTTATCAGCCTGTCGTGAGCCAGATTCCCAGTGCATGGCTGCGCCACCAGGGCAGTGACATCAGCATAAAGACAAAGTGAATAAAGGATTGTCCCAAGAACTGATTCCTGAAGGTCGCCGGTTTTGATGGGCAGCGTTGTCGACAGATTATTAGTTCTGATCCGAAGTTTTTTACACTTAAGGAAGTTTACGAGCCAGAAGGGAAAGCCTTTTGGATACATTTGCTGAGGAGGTCCTTATGCCACACATTGTTAATTGCCTTTGAGATATCCAGAAGCAAGCTGACAGTACTTTCGTTAAGGGTGAATTTCTTGGTTTCTCGCTCATCAGGCCTAGCCGCTTGTGACTCCGTACTATGCTCAGACCGAAAGCCAAATTGCACGTCAGGAATCACATTGTGGTCTGACTAGAAATTTTCAAGGTGACGTAGAATCACCTTTTCAGCGAGCTTAAGAAGAGCTGCCACTAGCCTAATGGGATGATAATCCTGGAGGAATATCGAACCCACGTTCTTTGGAATCATTAGAACTTCAGCGGTCTTCCTCGCCCACCCAAGTACTGAGTCCTTAGCATGGCAGCTTCAGCGCCTCATTAGTGATTTGATCCTCTCCAGGTGCGTTAACACACCTTGAAGCCTTTAATGGCACCTTGCCTGCTGCGGGAGATAGATAGATAGATAGTCTTTATTGTCTTTTGGTCATAAATAGCTATGACATAAGACTTGTCAACATTACATATACAATACATAAGTATGCGATATGCAAAAAAGAACAGGTAGTTAATTAAAACAGTAATTGAGATAATAAATAATAAACAAATAAATAAATAAAATAGGAGTCATTACAAACACAAACAAATTCTTAATGACATCTAACGAACATGAAAAAAACAATTGAGCACTTAAAATGTCTAGAAGAGGAGCAATAAATAGACTGTTTCTTTTCCGTTAAACTTAATAAATAAATAAAAAGAATAAATAAATACAATTAAGCAGTTAGGTATTCGTCGACGGTGTAGTAACACTTTTCTGATAGATATCTTCTCAGACGTTTCTTTAATGTCAACATTTTAGTGCTTCTGCGGAACTCAATTGGTAGTTTATTGTAAATTTTTGTACAGGCATAGAGTGGTGATTTCTGAAACTGGGCTGTTGCGTGGACTGGTACGCTTAAGTCAAAACCTATTCTGGTGTTGTAGTGCCTGTTAACTGTATTGTTTTGAATGCAACTGGTCCTATGTTTAAATGCGAAGAGAGTGCATTTATATACAGGGTGGCCAAACACGTGACGTCATAAACAAAAATTAGATTCCCCACATCGAGAGGAACCCAAATCACCCCCATATAAATGGTCCGATTTTGTTTAGTTTAGGAGTTATGATTTTTTTTCGAATTTTTCGAGAATTTTTGAGTTCTGTGTTTATTTTTACCATAACTTCGTTAATAATTGTGATAAATGCCTGCTTTTTTCACGATTATGTAGCTAAGACCTAAGGCTTAACTATCATATAATCATTCAAGTCATGTAACTAATACTAGTTTTTAATTTTTTTCAAAATCTTCGAACATAACAAAAAAGTAAAAAAGTGCAACAACTTTGAACGTTTATAAAAAATTGAAAAAACATGTTCTTACTATTCGTAAGTATCTTAAAAACTTCCTTACGGTATCAGCTATTTACCGTAAAAATTTCATCAACCTAGCTTTACTACATGCTACCGTAATTGTGGCTCAAATAGAACCGAACCCAAAATTGGATAACCCTCTGCTCAATAGAAATTGTTAGTTTCGGAAAAAAAATTGCAAAAACCACAAAAACACGTTTGATTTTACTGAACAGCAGATTATTATTCATTTATGTTATTTACAAGAGGTTTTCAAAATGTCTGCCTCTAACAGAAATGCACAGTGTACACCTACGTATGAAATTTTGTTTTAAATCTCTAAATGCTTGTGTGTTGTTTTTCAACACATGTGTCGCTTCTTGAATTTTGTTCCTCAATGAATTTTCATTTGCACATTCTTGGGCGAATGTTATGTCTTTAAAATATCCCCAAACAAAAAAATCAATGGGGTTGAGGTCAGGGGAGCGTGGAGGCCATCGTATCGGTCCGTTTCGTCCGATCCATCTGTCTGGAAACCTTTCGTTTAAGTAGTTTCGCACGATCGTTGTGCCGTCAAGGTTGGATTCGGTAGCCTACAAAAGCTTCCTTGAAAATAGCCTACCATTATTGCTGGAAGATTCAAGCCTGGAAGCCAGACGGAACATGGTGTTCCAGAATGATGGTGCACCATGCCACAACGCAACGATCGTGCGAAACTACTTAAACGAAAGGTTCCCAGACAGATGGATCGGACGAAACGGACCGATACGATAGCCTCCACGCTCCCCTGACCTCAACCCCATTGATTTTTTTGTTTGGGGATATTTTAAAGACATAACATTCGCACAAGAATGTGCAAATGAAAATTCATTGAGGAACAAAATTCAAGAAGCGACACATGTGTTGAAAAACAACACACAAGCATTTAGAGATTTAAAACAAAATTTCATACGTAGGTGTACACTGTGCATTTCTGTTAGAGGCAGACATTTTGAAAACCTCTTGTAAATAACATAAATGAATAATAATCTGCTGTTCAGTAAAAATCAAACGTGTTTTTGTGGTTTTTGCAAATTTTTTTTCCGAAACTAACAATTTCTATTGAGCAGAGGGTTATCCAATTTTGGGTTCGGTTCTATTTGAGCCACAATTACGGTAGCATGTAGTAAAGCTAGGTTGATGAAATTTTTACGGTAAATAGCTGATACCGTAAGGAAGTTTTTAAGATACTTACGAATAGTTAGAACATGTTTTTTCAATTTTTTATAAACGTTCAAAGTTGTTGCACTTTTTTACTTTTTTGTTATGTTCGAAGATTTTGAAAAAAATTAAAAAGTAGTATTAGTTACATGACTTGAATGATTATATGATAGTTAAGCCTTAGGTCTTAGCTACATAATCGTGAAAAAAGCAGGCATTTATCACAATTATTAACGAAGTTATGGTAAAAATAAACACAGAACTCAAAAATTCTCGAAAAATCCGAAAAAAAATCATAACTCCTAAACTAAACAAAATCGGACCATATATATGGGGGTGATTTGGGTTCCTCTCGATGTGGGGAATCTAATTTTTTTTTTATGACGTCACGTGTTTGGCCACCCTGTATATATATATATATATATATATATATATATATATATAGATGGATATTAATGTTAGTAGATTATATGTTCTGAAAATATATTTACAAGAGTCTCTTTTGTTGATATTGAAAATCAGCCTGAGTACTCTTTTCTGCAAGATGAAGACTCTGTTGTTCATGACTGCTTGTCCCCATAGTATTATAGTATTGCTAAGATGCGGGTAAGCCAAGGCGTAGTAGATATCTATAAGAGCTGTTTGGGAGATGTTTTGTTTGAGTTTCAAGATTGCAAAGTATGCACTATTGAGTTTCTTAATGACATGATTGACATGTGACTGCCAGCCCAACTTCCCATCAAGATGAGTTCCTAAGAATTCGGTTCCGTCTGAGAAGATATCGTTATGCAACCGTGGTTTGCTATTGTAGAAATGCACATACATTGTTTTATCAGCGTTTAGTATAAGGCGGTTTGATACACACCAGTCGTTCATTTCTGTTTCAACTCGCTCAATTGCTTGGAGCAGGTCAACTGGTGTTGCGGCACTAACTACTACTGACGTATCATCAGCGTAGTTAACCATATGGCCAGATAGTTTTAGGTCGTTCATAAACAAAATGAACAGGAGTGGCGCTAGTACCGAGCCCTGGGCTGCACCAATGCTTATGTCATACACCCCCGACGAAGAACCATCCACTCTTGTTTTAGCTGTCTGTTTGATAGAAAAGAAACAAGCCAGCGTAAAAGAAAGTCCCTAATACCGAGGTTGTACAGCTTCTGCTCGACGAAGTTTATGTCTATTATATCAAATGCCTTCGAAAGATCGAAAAACAAGCCTGCAACATATTTATTAGAATCAATATCCTCGTAAACTTTGTTAAAAAAGTCAAATGACGCTGTTTCTATGGATCGTGAAGACCGGAACCCATGTTGACTGTCTGATATGATGTTATACTTATTTAAAAAGCTAACGATTCGTCTAAGCAGTCACTTTTCTATAATTTTTGATATAATAGATAACAGAGATATAGGTCTGTAGTTCTCTATATCAGTCGGATCTCCTTTCTTAAATATAGGAATTACAATGGCAAGTTTGAGACACTTTGGAAATTTACCTTTCAGCACTGACTTATTTATAAGCTGTGAAAGTGGAGTTGATATCTCACATTTTATAGTTTTCACCACTCGCGTTGATATGTCATCACTGCCGCAGGATTTTTTATTTGGAAGGTCATCTATTATTTCTATGATCTCTGCAGCCGTAACTTCTTCATAGAGCATCGAGTTCGTAGAAAGTCGCTGAACTGTACAATGCGATGCCGACATCCCTTGAAAGTGCGTCTCCAACTTCGTATGTGCTATGGTAGCAAAGTATTTTCCAAATTGATCAGGTATCTCGAAGTTTGTAATTTCCTTGGGACAGTGTTTGATTGCAATATTTCGTTGCGTCTTCGCCCGTCCAATTTCCTGATTTACTATATCCCATATTCGTCTGGGCTTATTTGTAGCTTCCGAAATGGTATGTACATAGTATATGTGCCATGCAACTCTTCAGTTGAGGAATCTTCTGAAGAAGACTCCTCCGAGAAAAGCTCACTAAGGGAGGCGATACTACCACTTACGCCGTTAGCCCTAAAATATCTTGTGACAGATCTTACAATGTGTTGCTCCTCGTCGAAGTCATTATCAAGATCATAGTTGTGAGAAAACTATATTTCCACAGCGTCAGCGAAAAGGTCGACCTTTCCCTGTGTCCCAAAGGTTATGCCCCCAGGGACCGTGTATGTACCGGAGTTGTTCTAGCTTTCCGTTTCTGAGCGACTTGCCGCTCCATTGCTCATTACGGAATTCATGAAGGTCATTTCTCATTTTCGTGAACAATATTCGTCGCTCTGCGAATGTCACCGGGGTGAAGCCATGTCCGATTTCGACGAGCCTACTGAGTCAACCGCCGCAACTCAATTTTCGCATTTGCAAAATCCAAACGGTCGTCTAATGGGAGCAGCCTTCGACCGATCAAATTCCAGCTGGGGCCAAGGGGTCGTTAGGGGGCCTCAGCGATATCCGACTTCGCCGCCCTCGCCGTTCCGCTCTGGGCAAACAAAAACGGGGCCGGCTGCCTCAAACTCTGTCGGCTTACATTACACGGTCTTACGTCTTTTTCAAGTGCCAATCGATATCCTCGGATCTCATAGCCACGACCATATTCACAACGCTCTTCCGTCAATGTCCGGATAATGTATGCCTGTGCGCCATAGTTTCTTTTATATATGTATACTCAAGTGGCTGCGAAAGCATAGCCAAAATGCTGGAGTAACGCGCCCTTTATGTAAGTATGTATTAGTACAAGTTTTTATCTGGTTATATCAGGTAACCAAATAAGTTCGTGCGGTTTTTAGTAGAAAAATATAAATTTTTATTGAGCAATAATAAGACACTTACCCGTCGAAGTAATTACCATCATATTCCTTTTGCCAAGGTGGAATAATTTTTTGTATGCCGGTATTGTAGAACTCCCTGGATTTGGAGTGAACAAATGGCGGTCTGCATTTATTACACCATCTCGAGTTGTGAACTGTCGGTGCCTCATACAGTTGTCAAGAGACAAAAAAAGGTGATAATCACTGGACGAAATATCGGGAGAATATGGCGGGTGTGGTAACATTTCCCAGCCGAGTGCAGAAATTTTTTCTCGGGTCACTTTTGCGGTATGAGGCTTGGCGTTATTTTATTTATTTATTTATTTATTTATTGAAATCCACCACCAACAGTGTTAACCAATTACTGGTGGCAAAACAACAATAGAAATAGTAAAAAAAACATAAAAATACAACGAAAACTAAAAACTAAATCATTTCACTGCAAACTCTCTTAATATTCGAAATACTTGTGTTGAACAAATCAAATGTACTCTGTAGACTATTATAACATGAACACATCGAGTACAAAGCTGAGTGCAACAGTAGGTTAGTTCGTGGGGTAGGTAGGTAAAAAGTGAGTGTATTGCGAGTAACAAATTTTGTAGCATTAAATTTAATCTGTGCTAGAAATGATGGACAATCATAACTGCTATGCACTACTTTATGCAGGAATATTAGCGAGTGAATCTTTCTTCTGTTATCAAGACTGATAAACTTGTGCTTACGTAACAGGTCTTCCTGTGGGACCCCAATGGGTGGGTACGTACCGTTAATTTTGAATGAAAGAAATTTCAGAAATTTCCGCTGAATCTTCTCCAGAGAGCCACAAGTTGTAACATAGCATGGATTCCATATTAGCCGTCCATATTCTAATTTAGACAGTATGAATGAATTATAAAGCATAATCATGGCATCTTTGTTAATTAATTCCTTTGAGTTACGTATTACAAATCCTAATAATCTGTTGACAGCATTAATAAGGTACTTAATATGAGGATTGAAGCTAAGTGACATGTCAAAAATCACACCCAGGTCCTTGCATTCTTGTACTCTCAGCAGAGAATGATTGCCAATTCTGTAGTCAAATGCAATAATATCTAGCTTTCTGGTGTAAGAAATAACACTACATTTACTGTAGTTAATTGGAAGTCGATTTACAGCACACCATTCAACTATTTTGGCTAGGTCTTTTTGTAAGTGAGCACAGTCAGTGCTGCAGTCGACATTGGAAAACATTTTCAGATCATCAGCATAGATTAAGTGGCTGCTGTCGATGTCGCTAACAATATCGTTTATGAACAGTATGAAAAGCAAGGGACCTAAGCAGGAGCCTTGAGGTACCCCTGAGGTTGGGACGAATTCAATGGATTTGACACCCTCATATTCAACATATTGCTTTCTTCCTGATAGATATGACTTAAGAAAGGATAACAGCTTGGGGGAGAATCCAAAATAGCTCAGCTTCGTTAACAGAATACTGTGATCAAGTTTGTCGAATGCTTTACTAAAATCTGTATAAATTACATCCACCTGGCTATTAGCATCTAATGCAGTGGAGACTGACTGAGTAAAACAGGCTAGGTTAGTTATGGTTGATCTACCCTTCATAAAGCCATGCTGAGAAGTACTTATTTGGGAATGTGTATTGTGGTATAGGAAATTATGAAGCTTAGTTTCTAAGGCCTTGGAAAAGATACGTTATCGGTCTATAATTTTCAACCTGTAGTCTATCACCCTTCTTGAAAATGGGACGCACCTTTGATTCGCCCCAAATTTCAGGAAACGTGTCAGTCTTTAAACATAGGTTGAAGATCTTTGTCAAGGGATGAGCTAAGACGTAGGCATAGTCATGCACTAGAAATGATGGGATTCCATCGGGTCCGGAGGAAAATTTATTTTTCATTTGCTTTAACACTGTAAAAACTTCTTCTTCGGAAAAGCTCTGAAGTATTATGTTAGTATGCAAGTCCGAAATATTGATATCAGTTGCGTTCGAGGGCATAATGTATACAGATTGAAAAAATAGCGCAAAAGCATTAGCAATTTCATTGGGTTTGTCATACTGCTTACCATTATAGTTTACTTGGCTGATTGTGGAATTTTGTCCCCTTTTATTACAGATAAATGACCAGAAATTGTTGTCTTAACGTTGGCTTAACTTCCACGTCTGAACATTTCTTCAAGTTCTTGGCAAGTTGTCCTGGAATTTGCGTCCACAACCTGTCGAAGATCCTCGTTGTTCATGATTTTTGGTCTCCCTGAGCGCGGTTCATCGCTCGAACTGAGATCTCCCGAAGAACATTTTTTGAACCACTAACGGTATCATCTCCGAATGCGGTACACATTTTTCGCGCGGCCGCTGCAGCTTTTGTCCCAAGTTAGTACTCATACAGTAAATAACTTTATTATTTACTGTTTTATTCGTCGCCATTTTCAATTATTAAACTAGGTATGTAATAATTTTTAGCAACTTTTTGGGTGTGTGAGAAAAGAAGGATTCATACTAAAGTGACAACAGGTAACAAACAATCGCTATCGGTCAACAACATCCATGGCAATGTGCGATATACAGCAACCGTACCAACTTATTTGGTTAGCTGATATTTAGTAACTACGAATGGTAACACCGGTGAGTTGTATCCCTCAGAGTCCGATTCTGGGATCAATCCTTTATTCACTTTCTATTCATGATGTCGCTTGACCCAGCAACTGTGAACTCTATCGCTATGCTAATGACACTGCCCTGGTGGCCCAGTCGTGATCTATGGTCCACGACAGGCTGCAAAGTGCGGTGGACGAGGTATTGGAATGGGTGGCTGATCTAAATTTAGGATTCCAAAACGCAGGCTATCTATTGTACTAAAAAAATCTGCTAACTATCTTGGTGTCACTCTTGACAAGGGGGCAGCCTGGCAGAAGCACACTGAATCGTTAAAAATAAATTCCAAATCACTTTTCGGCAACTCCACACTATGCTATGAGAACCTCAAAATTAAGTTTGATCAACAAAGTTCGGCTATACAAGATAGTTATTAGACCAGCAATCACTTACGCATGTGCGGCTTGGTGTTTTCTCGCCAAAACGCATTTGCGTAGTCTGGATGTTTTGCAGAACAGAACCTTGCGTACACTCATTAACGCCCCATGATGTCTCTAATGAGACCCTTCACAGTGACCTCGACATCCCTTATATAAGAGACCACATCAAACAATCGCAGCTGCGTTATGGTCAATCGCGGCTCGCACAGTGAACAAACCTAAATTTTGAGATTGTAGATCCAACCAAAATTACAATTTTTCTACAATAACCAAACTCTAAATTAATTTTAGGATCAATTTACAATTCCTGAATACTAGTTAACAATGCCAAGACACCCCTAAAATTGACGCACTTATTATTCTTTGCTCTGTCTCCTTCTTTTCTTCCTTTCTTACTCACTTCTTTCTCCCTAACTTTGTCTGATATCTAGAAAACCAGACCTGACAGACCTAATAGCTTTAAATACTTTAACCAATAGCAAAGGTCTCACGGACCCATCTGATAGACAATAACAAATAGAAGAAGACCTATGAGTTGTAGAACGATAGGTAGCGTGTAAACCAAACGCTAGAAATCTCTTGCAGCAGGCATGAGGGGGAGAATGCAAATACACGAAAGTTGTATGCACTAGTAGGAGCAGTATTTCAGGCTAAATCTGATTTATCTGCAAAATTATTACATAACTGCAGTCGTCAGATTGCAATTCTTTACGTCAAACTGACATCTTCTTCTTATGTCAGATTTGCCGGCCGTAACGAAGTATTTCCGTCTCTCGTACATCAGAATATATGATCAAGTAACACTAAAAGATCTCATTTCCTTTTATCAACGACCTCCTTTCCTTATGAACGACCTTCTTTCCCTATAAACGACCTCCTTTTCTGTACGGTCAACCCAATCCACAGCATTGCTGATGACAGCACTCATGCAGGAATTCAAAAAAGAAGACTAGCGACTAGTTCTTCTCTGACGAAAGACCTGGAGGTTATCACTGCTTGGGGACGCAACAACCTTGTACAATTTAATGCTTCCAAAACACGGTACTGTACCTTGACGTATAAAAAGCATCCTAGCGCTCATCCGGTTTCGGTGAATGGCCAAGTTCTGCCAAAGAGCCGTTCATTTCGGCTGGTCGGAGTCCAGATCACTGAGGACTTGATCTCGAGTATTGCTCACACATTTAGGGTGCTGCCGCCCCGACTACATTACTTATGCTCGGTGCTGTCCAGAGGAGGGCTGCCCCACTGATCGATGACTCTTGTCTAACAGACAGTCTCGGGACCCTTTCAGACGGCGGGCCGTAGGCGATCTAGCTCTCTACGGCAGCACCAATGGGCTTTGCTCCTCAGAGGTCTCCTCCATGATGCCGCCGCGCGGTGTGCCTGCCAGACAGACCCGTCTGACTTTGGCCTCCCATCTTGACCGTGTCGAACTTACATCATACATCCAGAACTGGCCGATACGACCTCTCTTTTGTCCAGAGGGTGTCGAGATTGCGGAACAATCTACAAGAGGAAGCTTTTCCCAGTTCTACTAACCTTAAGCAGTTCAAAAATCGGATGTACAGATGTCTGTTGTTGCGCAGATAAACAGCTAAAAGTGATCGTTATACTTGGTCATACTTCCTGTGCGATTTCTTGTTCCAAAATTATCCTACGAGACTGCAGCTAGCAAACCATGCTAATTAAATGCAAATTGCAATAGTTTGGGTAAACGTTAGCGAAACGCCCGTTTCAACCATCAGACTTCGTTTTTTACGTAATAACTACGACCGACTAAACGCTCCAATAAAGACTGATCAGGCAAGTTGGGCTTTAATAATTCTATCTGCCAAATATAAATGAGTGAGTGCTAAGCATCAATGGTTCAATATTGAACTCTACAAGCACTAAGTTGTAATGGTGAACCCAATATGGAGTTGATGGATTCCCAGAATGCTTGCTGCTCCCTACTCCGTTATCGAAATGAGATATAAAAAAGTATTAGAAATATTCCGGTTCTAATCCTCTTTGAGGTTAAGCCTGCAATATTTTATTTCTGATCATTATACGATATAGTAAGGAGAAGTAAGGAAAAAATGCACTTCTCACGCAACGCTGTCATAATAAATTATTTTTATTAAAAGACAAAAGTTAACTAGGAACATGTACAATCAACATAGGTATAACACAAAAAAATAATTAAATAGGTTAAGTGTCCATAATCCCCACACATTTGAGAACGATGCGACCGAGACATTTTTTCCCACCCGTACTGAAAGTATTTACCATCTAAGAACATCAGTCGTGGTATGGCTAGATTCGTATGTAAGTGAGAGAAATTAGCGGGAATCGAAGAGTACGAATATTTCACCACAAAAAAAAATTGAGATATACTCTCTCCCAACCCCACAACCTCCAATCCCCAATTTTCACCGCCCACGAATATTTGCCTCGTGTATAAAATGCCATAAGCGGTGTGGAATTATCGCAAGATTCCAGCGAAAAGTTCCCGTTATCAAGACAATGGGAAATTTTCAGTGAAAATTGCCCAGTAGGCATCGAAAATTTCCCTATAGGTCCGTATCTACAGTTACGATTGATGAAATGTGCACTGGTCATCTGAACATGCATAAATATCAAATTTTAAAAGTCGTTGTAATGTCTCGTTTCGGAAATGATTCTTTGAGCTTAATTCAAGAACAAGTGTAATTTTTATGTACCTACCTACTTAATGTAAATTTAAATAAAATTTCGATCTTAACACATACTTCTACTCTTTTAACTCGGAAATATCCTATTGAATTACACTCATACATCAAGATGAACCTGGTAATTTTCCATTCAAATATGTTGTCAGTGAAAAACCGCATTCGGTTATTTCCATAATGCAGTAGACAACAGGCTTTCATGAATAATCACTGGACAACAAATTTTAGTTTTTTAATTGTATCTTGTGGGAAAAGTGCACTTCTTTGTTAATTTTGGAGCGCTGAATCCAAAAATGACAATGAAATAAAAAAATTAGTTGCGGTTTAGAAAAAACTTTTTATTTTTAAGGATATATTAAAAAAAGTAACAAGATTCATATACTTATAAGAATCACTATATGCTCTGTCTTTTTGCTGTTCTTTTATGGATCGTTTCTGGAGCATCTCTACCAAGAGTCCAACAGTAGTCTGCAAGCATGGAAGGATTCCACTTTCCCTGGTACCTTTTTTCCATTGTTGAAATATCCTGATGAAAACGTTCGCCGTGCTCATCACTTACGGCTCCGCAATTGTCAGGAAAAAAGTCCAGGTGTGAGTGTAGGAAATGTATCTTAAGAGACATATTACAGCCCATCTTTTGATACGATGACAGCATATTTTTGACAAGGGTTTTATAGTTGTCAGCTTTTCTATTTCCCAAGAAATTAGTGACCACCAGACGGAAATAATTCCAAGCAGTTTTTCAATACCTGTTAAAGTGTTTTCAAACTGTGTATCTTTCAAAATATTTCAAATCTGTGGCCCAACAAAAATACCTTCTTTAACCTTTGCCTCACTTAGACTTGGAAATTTCTGACGCAGGTATTGAAAAGCTGACCCATCTCTATCTAATGCCTTGACAAAGTTTTTCATTAGGCCCAACTTGATATGCAGTGGTGGTAATAAAATTTTTTTCGAATCTACTAATGGCATATGCTGTACATTTTTTTGACCTGGCTCTAGGAATTGACGAACAGGCCAGTTTTGTCTGGTGTAATGAAGTCTTTGCCCGACTGTCCCATTCACACAAAAAACAGCAAAACTTTGTGTAGCCTAGCTGCAGCCCAAGTAAAAGTGCAACAACTTTCAAATCGCTACAAATATGCCACTGGTGCTCATCGTATTTTATGCACGTCAATAGGTACTTCATATTGTCATATGATTCTTTCATGTGAACTGCATATCCTACAGGAAGAGATGGTAAAATATTTCCAATATGCAATAACACTGCCTTTAAACTCAATGTTGAACTGTCTATAAACAATCTCCATTCTTCTGGGTTATAGTTTATATTTAAAGCCGCCAGTAAGCCGTTAATGTTACTGCAGAAAACCAAGTTATTCTCCATATTGAAAAATGGTCTTTGTCTAGTCTAGTCTTTGTGGCGTTTACGAAAAACACATACCGAAACATCGTCTTCTAACAAGTTCCACTGCGGCAGTCTTGATCCAAGTAACTCTGCCTTACAAAAATGTGCCAAAAGGCAGTTCTAAATCTCTTACAAGATCATTTAATTCTGACTGTGTTATTTTGTGCGGTTAGTGGCATGACGTGCTCGGTATAAAATCAGGATCTCTTGACGTTGATGGCATATCTTCTTCCTGACGAATCACTCGATCGCCATGATCTGATTCGTTTTCTGATTCGCAAGTGTACGATTCATTGGGTTTTGGAATAGGATTTTCGTCACTGTGAGGCACAGGTCTCATCGCAGATGGTATGTTTGGGTAGTTAATAACCGATTTTTTTTGTTGGACATACCTGTGGCTTATCCAACACAAGGTACCATGCAAAAGTAACAATCATTAATATGATTTGTAGGCTCTCTCCAAACCATTGGGACAGCAAAGCGCATAGACCGTTTTTTGCCATTTAACCAGCTCCTCAGACTTGAAGCACATGTATTACAGCAGATGTGGGGTGCCCACTGTTTGTCTTGATCACCTAGTTTACAACCGAAATAAAGCTGATATGCCTTTGTTATTAGTGGAGTAATAGACCGTCTCTGAGACGCAAAAGTCACATCACCACACACGTAACAAAACTGATCTGGATTGTTTACACACTTTCGAGACATCTTGCATGAACGCTGTCAGCCAACTGAGGAAAAGATGGCTAATATAAAACAATATAATGTACACGTATGTATAACGTAACACAATCATGCCGATTACATCACCTTTCTTTCCTTGCCGAATATAAAAATGTAGCACGTGCATTCTTGTGAATTACAGTATATTAACACTGTCACAGCAGGAACACATATAATTACCGTATCTCTAAAACTTGAACTAATATTGAAAAAATAAGTTTCATTCCGGTTTTAGCACATTAAAAATAGTAATATTTTGTTGATTTTATTTAGGATATTTTTTGGCTGTTGATCTGTGAATTATCAGTAATTTTGACAAACTCGTGTAATTACTTCCGAATAATCAGGAGCTTCTAAAATATCAAAAAACGAAGTTTGAGCAATTTTAATTTTTTTCATTGTTGCCCTCTGTTCCGCCGTCACTGGGTCGATATTCAAAAACTTCAAAACTTTTTCGTCCTTGACATAGCAGCAACCCTGTGTGAAAGTTTCATCAAAATCGGAGCATTATAGAAGGATCAGTGGACAAACATACAAACAGACATTATAGACAGCCTGACAGAAATGAGTGAAATCGTTTTTAGTAGTCTATAAATATGTCATGTAACATCCAAAAACCATATCTCAATTTCGAGTAAAAGTACTCCTAAAATTGTTTTAATTGTTTTTTTTTTACCTACTAACAGTAGTTTATACGATAGTATTCATTACTCTTCTCGCATTA
The DNA here is from genome assembly GCA_963669975.1 of Acanthoscelides obtectus. Taxonomy (NCBI): domain Eukaryota; kingdom Metazoa; phylum Arthropoda; class Insecta; order Coleoptera; family Chrysomelidae; genus Acanthoscelides; species Acanthoscelides obtectus. The sequence goes on along the minus strand of CAVLJG010000007.1, from coordinate 31,814,792 downwards.
ATCTTGCAAGGAATCAAAATCCAGAGCATTCAAAACATCATAAACTCACTCTGAATCTAGTTTGACTGTTTTAATAGGATACAATGTTGCCGAGTCGAAGGCTTTGATGATAAATGAATGTCATGTCGCGTCTGCACGTCCGTAAAGTTTCTGACGCTCCTCTAAACTCCGGAGCTTGGGACCTCGTTCCGACTCGGGCTCCGGCAGGGTAGACTAATCCTCCTGCCGAGTTGATTTAATTCGCAGAACCTCTTTTTTGCCGTATAACTATCATCCTCCTATAATACCCACCACGAAAATGACTATCACATAACGACTTATGTATGACAGCAACGCCTCATTTCCTTTCATTAATGTTATGTTACAAGTGTGCGCAGAAAATGTAATCTAAATGTTTGACTACCATTGACTTGTTCTCTACCATTGTACTGGTCCCGAAATAAAGCCTTGCGAATTTGAATTTACATTCTATAAAACGAAAAGTACCTCTATGTATTGCATTTCTAATGTTCTACGGGAATATTGTAAATAGAAACTATGGTTTCCAAGCACTATTTCCATAGCCAAGCAAAGAGTTTGATTTAATTTAAAAACTGCTCACACAAAAATCGTTCATTCTGAAACGCCGAATTTTATTGATATTCAACTACATTATGTGTTTCTGCTTTTATCATTTATAGTGTCTTTTCGTATTAGGAGATAAAGTTTACAGCACGAAAAACATCTTCAGATATTTAAAAAATCCGGCGTATTTGAGATCAAGTGTTCAGAATTTTGAAGATTCCTATATCGCAGAACCATCAAACACAAGGAACATTTGCTCCATACCCTTGCCACATTTGCTCTTTACTTGGTTAACCAAACTCCATCGGTATCTCATAGTTCATCTACAACCGACATTGAGATAGACCAACATGACTTGCTGGCGCATGCTCAACACCCCTTGGGGGCGGGGCTTACTGCAAGTAGGAATTCTTCGCATCTATTAGACCAGGCCTCTCCAGGGCCGGATGCTCCCGTGTTCAGTTTTCGTCTGCAGTTGCGCATGACGTCACTGACAGTGTATGTGTATCGTGATTCCTCTCCAACTCAGGTCTCAGGTCTCAGGTGCCACCAGTGCAGCGCCGAGCACCGCTCGCAGCACAGTGCTGCGGGGTGATTCCGTGAATGTGGGGGAGGGATTAGGTAGCGGCATACGCATCGCAAGGAAGGTGTGCTAACCGTAACACCCTGCGAATAGAAATGACCCGGGACCTGGTGGCATCGAGTATACCTTCATCGCGGATTCGACTAAATTTGCTAATAGTATGTAGTTTTTAAGTAAATGAACAAGAAGAGCTCAGTAAGACGCATCCTGCCAGAAGTAACTGTCATACCGACTTAAAGATACAGTGTAACAACAGAGTTTCACCGTCATCGCCGAATCCAATGAAGCGTACAAGGTTTGATGGAAATTTTAGGCTCATTTGAAAAAACATGGTATGACAAACTGATTTCCGCCAGAAGTTTCTGTCGTACCGACTGAAAGCTATAGATAAAAATAATACATCCTGTTTGTATGCTTCATGCTTGCATTTAAAAGCTCATTTGAGTCTGTCAGTTTGACACCAGGCTACTAGATGTTTGAAAGTATATGTTAAATGAATATGAAACGACATCACCGTTGATATACGTATAGGTTATGGTAAAATCCTACCGTCACGTTGCATCTTCAAGTCGATATGACAGGTACTTTCATCGGCATACCAAGCCCATTTTGTTCACTTACTTAAAAACTACATATTATTACTAAGTTTAGTCGAATCCGCGATATGGTTTAATTTCGCCGGCTCCCAGCCCCAACGGAATATGAGTGGAGTGACATTAGTATTGACATTTGAATTGGTCTGATCGAGTCAACGCGCGGGTGATAAAATAATGTTCATAATTTCGACGTAAACAAATTTATTCTTAAGATGATCTTTGACAGCGTTTCGATTCAACAAGTTTTCTAATATTTGGTACAGTGGCTTGGGCAGTGGAAATTCGGAGTATCGCCTCTAAGGACACATCAGACAAAGGCCTGTTTTTAGTTTTGTTCAAATTCATTAAAAAAAATATCTGCTCGCAGAAGTACGTTCTACCGAACATGGAGCAAGTTTCCAAGGCCAGTGCAAGAATTTTTGGAAAATCTTGCTGCTTAACACCTTGATAAAACGAAATTAAATTACTATTGTAGTGATAGTATCTATCCTTAACGATCGTTCGGATTGAAGCTTAATCAGATCCATTTGGAACTACGGCGGTTCTGTTTCGAAAAGCACTGAAGATGGCGTCGTAAAAATCTCATTTGCATAAACATCTCAACGTCGTCAATGATTTCAGAAAAAAATCTTTAGCACTTTGCGTAGCTTAACCAGCGCGTAACACAATAAAAGGGTATGTCACCGTAACTTACTGCCAGGTCTTTGAAAAATACTTCAAACTGCCGTGGTTGAGACCTTGCTTTCTGCAGAAATTGACACATGTTATTACTACATCCATAATAGATTTGAAATTACGGAAGGTTTTTGCACATAGTTGTTTCTGATGTAATATGCAGTGTACCGATGATATCGGAGGTAGCCCAGCATCGCGTACTTTTATTTTCATTCGCCCAGTAAAACCTTGTGCTTCCGATAACATTGCTGGCGCTCCATCAGTAACAACACTACGCAAACTTTTGAGTAGTATACCCATGTCATTCATTGTGTATTCTACAGCATCAAAAATATCTTCTCCGGCCATTGTATCTTTGAGCCTGATAACGCCTAGTAGTTCGTCGGTGACAGTAAAGACTATTTCGACACCTCTAACGAAAACAGCTAATTATGCTGTGTCAGAAATGTCTTTACTTTATCGACAGCTATAGAATACTGCACAAAATGGGCACATTTTCCCGTAGTTGCTGTTTTAAATCTGCACCAAGTTCAAGTATCCGACGAGAAATTGTTTGCTCGGACATACTAGTTGTCTCAAAGTTGCTTAGAGGAGATGGGCACAATATTTCTGCATACTCCACTAAGCATTCTTTGACAAGTGCACCTTCGGTAAACGGTCTCCCACTTTTTGCGATTTTCAAAGCAACAATATAACTTGCATTACGACAGCATTAATAATAATCAACTACGACCAAATTAATAATTACCTCTTCAGAACTTAGAAGAGCTGGCCTCAATACCGTGTGACAAATTAAACATTTTGCTTTTCCATCAGTATTTACAAAAAATAGGCTTCTTCCATGCAGGATTGAATGACATCGTTTAAAAAAAGATACACGTTAAGACGTTAAAAAACCTGTCCACTTTGTCCTATTAAGAAATGGCCCGCGCCCGAGAGACAGTCGGGAAATATGTTTCTCTCTGTCGCGACGGCTGCGCGGTCGAGGTGGAGGCGGAACAACACCTGTGCCGCTGGCTTCAGCACCGGGGCGCACCAGTACCAAGTGCTCGAATTGGAGAGGCCGGTATTAGACATATTTCACAAGGTTTGCCCGTACATTTGTCTATAAAACTTGGAATGATAGAGAAATGTTTTCGATACGCGTCTTCTTCTGCTCGTATTGCAACGGTACTTTGATGGGTACTGCTCGTAACCGGTGGGGCAGGGAAAATGTCTATGACTCATTATATTGGCCTATTCTACTGACTTGATGCGTTTAATTTCTTCACTGTACATGTCCGTAAATGACTTTTTTCTCAGAGGATTTAAATTGGGCTGAATGTAATCCTTTGCGGCGTTGCGTAGGAAGTACAGAGTCAACCTACTTGACGCCATCTTTATCCTTCTAATATGAGGGAACCATTCCTCATTTGAGAGGGCGAACTGAAACGCTGTGGGCAACGTGAAAATGGGGTAAGTCAGCTAACCAGGCTTTGATATTTTCAGGCCTGTTTCGCTAATACTACTAATAATAATAAAAAATGCTACTAACAGATGAGCAACAAGGCCGTCTGTCTGTGGCGCCTCTTGATCTCCGATACGACCGCTCCTTAGGCAGTTCATAAAATGTATCACATGTTTAATCCGTCCATCCCCATAATCTGCTTCAGCCAATTGCAATAAGGGGCGTCTAAGATTCCTACTAACTGTATTAAAAATGCATAATGATACCACTGTTTAAAGCGTCAAGAGCATTGTTGTTAATTGTAGAGAGACAGGAGTATCAAAAAGCACTAAGACAACCAAAACAGAAAGGATTTGGTAGCTGTCTGGTAGAAAGTGGTAATCAAGTATGGGGCAAGACTTGTGTGAGAAATTAAGAAGATATAGTGTGATCACGTGCTCGAAAGAATTTCTTCGTTTGTGCATTGCTGTGTATCTATCGGATATAAAGAGGTGGAGGAGTCCAAAGGGTAGCCGTCTTGAATACAACTCGATTGCAAATGTGCATAGTTTAATAGCAGATAATTTTTTACTAGCAAAATCTTTTAGAATTTTGAGCCAAGTTTTCTGCCGCTTTTTAGATTCTCAAAATCAAAGAAATAACAAAACATTTCCTCCATTTTATAGATTTCAGTATAACGGCCAAGACCCCTGTTCTTAATTCAGAAGAATTTGGAGGCTATAAGAGTATGAAACATGATGGTGTTCAATACGTCGTACTGATAAAAGATGGCGCTAGTGTGGTTGAATAGTGTCGTTTCTTATAAATAAATTATCACTCGTGGTGGCTTGGTTGGGATCGCTTCTTTCAGATGGTGTTGCCACAGGTGATGCTAAGTAGTTAAAAGGATATTGAGTGTGGTCACAACTAGTGGTGTGTAGTTCTCGATCGAATTAGTTCAATATAACGATTTAAATGATTGAACTAAGTGAACTATTTCACCATTCCTCGAAAAACTCGTTCACTCGTTCACCACGAACGACTGACATTACAGAATCCCGATGATCCAATCCAACTAGTTGTGAATGAACGAACGAGGACGAGATAGGAGGAAGGAGATGGAACAGAACCGTAAGCAGAAGTGGTTGCCTGGAAGCTATGAAAAAGATGATAAATGCAGTTAGTTAAGGATGCTGAAAAAATTAGATGACTTTCTTAAAAAATATTACTCATCGCGGCTCATGTGTAAATTAAAACAATAGTAAAATGAAAATGTAAATTAACTACGAAAAATATATTTTTTATATTTATTGAGCCTCCAAAAAAAGCCTCTCGCATGGCACAGCTGGCAGATACAATCTTTTTTTAACCACCTCAACTAATCTGGGATGAATTTTGCTCGTTCCTGGCATCACTTCAGGGGTAAAACCGGTTCATTCAAATATTTATCTCGTCCGATAATGCCTGATGAGACTGGTTGTTAAACTGCGAAAAAACGTTTTATCTGAAGGTCAGAATCATCCAAAAGGTCTGATACTGTTTTATTCTTTCTCAGTTTATTTTCAGCTTGGCCCTTGTCTCGTGAAAGGACATCTACTTATCTAGGGTTACCTAGGTTTGTACTATTTATTGAAAATCTTCTGAAATAGTGAATTTAACAAACAAAAGTGTACATTAATTGAGATTGTTAGTGAACGTATATATCTTCTAGCTACATTTAGGAATATGTGAGCGACGGTTTACGTGGAGTATTTAAATTTGAGATTTAACAAAAATTAAATGAAATCCAAAGAAGAGGTTACCAATTCAAATACTAACCGCGCCCGACGCTGATTAACTCCAGCGATCAGATGAAAGATTGAGAGGCGACGCTTTCACTGACATTATTTTTGAGTAAAATAGTTCGCGAACTAGTTCCTAGAACTCGTTCACCGAAGTGAACTAGAAAGCACCCTTCTAATCATAACCATTGTTCTTTTCTGCCAGACCTGGTAGTGATGAATTCTGAATATTCCGCAAAACAAATTTTCTGTCAACCAGTATAATTCCAATCTAATTCTATGTCTCACTTTCCATTCCGACTGTCGATGTCGCACTGGCACCGAGAGACTATGGCACGGTATCCACCACCCTGGCAACCGGATCAAATTCCGTAACTCCGCCGGACATTTGATCCCACCGCTACTGTTTCACTTCGGATAAATTGCCAATGGACGACCTTTTATTTCACTATGGAATCGTGCTTGATTTATACACTAGCTATAGATTATTATTGATATCACAAATGGCTCTCAGATTATACAGGGTGTTTCAGTTTATTGTTGCATAACTTTAAGATTCGATTGAACTTTTAAAATTAATGCCTAAAGTCTATATAAACATGGGTCGAAAAATACGTGGCTTCCGAAATACAGGGTGTTTAAATTTTCTTTTTAAATATTTTGAACAATATTTGATGTATAACAGTGAAAATTGGTATACAAGGGTTTTTTGGTACGACAAAACGAACCATGGGCATAGTTTTACTGTAGCCGCTAGAGGGCGCTCTCTACTGTACCTGTAGTGTATTAACCCTTAACCGGAAAGGTGCCATCTGTGAGACTGCGGCGTTTCTATACCTGAGCGTATCTTTTTTTATTGCACCTCTAACAGACGTAAAAACCCATCTAATCCATAAGCTATTAGTGACCATCGCCCACCCCCATTCACACGAGTCTAGCCAAAACGTGCCTTAAAATATGGACCAATTTTAGTTTGTTGCAGTCTGTCAGACGGCACGTTTCCGTTCCCGTTTGCTATTTGTGTTGCATAGGTGCGTTTGCGAGTATGGCGGGACGTTCTAAACGTGTACGATACGATGATCCGGAGTTCGAAGAAACCGTTCTAAAATGGTTTGAGGATGAAGGAAGTGACTTTAGTGATATAGACAGTGCCTCAGAAGACGAATACATGGAATCAGATCATACAAGTGATAGTGAGTTATCAGAAGACGGAGCCGAAGGAAATGAAGAGGATTTACCAGCTCAGAATTATTTCTATGGAAAAAATCGTCATAGGTGGAATATTTCGGAAGTTGTACCATCATCACGTACAAGGAAGCACAATATAGTCATTAAAGTACCAACTCTAAGAGGAAAAGCTCATGAATATGGAGAAGAAGCAGCTCCGTTGACGGTTTGGCAGCTTTTGTTCACTGACGACATGTTGGTACATATCGTTAAGTGGACCAATCACAAGTTCAAAGAAATGCGAAAGAGATACAAAAATCAAACCAGCAACCTAAACGACACTGATTTAGTCGAAATAAAGGCACTATTGGGTCTCTTAGTATATACATCGGTGTTCAACAGCAACCACGAGAACATTGAAACACTTTTTGCCACCGATGGCTCTGGAAGAGATATATTCAGAGCTGTCATGAACATAAAACGATTTGGTATTCTCCTGTCAGCCTTAAGGTTTGATAACCCAGATGACAGGAATGAAAGAAAGAAGCTAGATCCAGTAGCACCAATATCTTTCATTTTTAATAGTTTTATAAAGAGCTGTCAACATGTGTACGGAGTTGGCCAGTCTGTCACTGTCGATGAAATGCTCGTGAGTTTCAGAGGAAGATGTCGATTTAAAATGTATATGCCTGCGAAACCTTGCAAATATGGCATAAAAATTATGGCATTGACGGATGCAAGGAATAGCTACCTCTATAACGCATATATATACTGCGGTAAAGATTCCGATAGTTTCGAACTTCCTGAGGAACACAAGCGGTATTCCAAACCCACACAATCAGTTCTACGTCTCGCGAAGCCTCTGTTTGGAACTAATCGCAACATTACAGCGGACAACTGGTTTACGTCAATAGAATTAATGGATGTCCTATTGAAGAACAAACTGACCTATGTGGGTACAATGAAGAAAAATAAAAGAGAAATTCCTCCGGCATTTTTACCCAACAAATCAAGAGAAGTCGGATCAACAATGTACGGATTTCGAGAAGATTCCACTATTGTGTCTCATGTAAGCAAAAAAAATAAAGCCACAATACTCATATCTTCTATGCACCACAGAAAATATTGTGATCCGGAAACACAGAAACCGGAAATAATAGCCTATTACAATGCTAATAAAGGTGGAGTTGATTCTCTTGATGAAAAATGTTCGAAGAGTACCTCAAGTCGCCGTTCGCGTAGGTGGCCACTGGTTATTTTCTACCGACTATTGGATATATCGGTAGTGAACTCGTATATTTTACACCAGTGCTATAAGAAAAATGAATTGCAGAAGGAAAAATCGGTATTTGCTAAGATGTTGGCCGCTAACCTGGTCCGTGAGCATATGGAAAAGCGACTAGAGAGTCCCCGTTTACCTCGGGATTTGCGACTTACGATAAATCGCATCCTTGGCAAATGTGAACATCCAGCAACAGAAGCTGAAAATTTGGTTTTGGAAAAAAGGAAAGTCTGCTTTTTATGTCACCGAACGACCCATCGGATGACCAAATTTTTGTGTGTACAATGTAGAAAGCCTGTATGTCTTCAATGCTCCAAACCCAAATGTATTAGCTGCATAAATATAGGCAATGTTTGAGACTTGCAGTGAATTTTGATTGTGTTCTTTTTGTATTTATTGACTATAATATACTTTCCTTGTTCATTACTTAACTAGAAAATAGAAAAATATTGAGACTTTTCCATAGTTTTAATTTAGTTTCTGAATGTTGCAACAACAGCGTTATTTTTGTATGGTTTTAGCATAGTTAATAAAAATGTTTCTTTTATGTTCTTGTATCATTTTGAAATGAGCATTTTACGTATTAAACACATAAAATAAACATCCAGTATCAGTTTCAGCGAAGTTATTGCTTGCTTTTCGCCTTACTCTAATTTTTTGAACATCTTGAAGTTCGCAGTCTGAGAGACGGCATGTTTCCTTTTGTGTTCCAAAAATTCACGTTTCCTGTTAAGGGTTAAGATTACCGAAAAATTTTTCTTAGTACAATTTTCTGCTTTTTGAATAAAAAAACTGATTCTTCGCACCTTTCAACAATAAAAAAGCTCTCTTGTGAATTTTCGTTATAGTTAGCCGTTTTTGAGATATTTCGATTTTTAAGGTTCGATGCATTTTTAATTATTTATGGGAAAATAATATTTTTTTACATTTTCGATTTGGGCATTACAAGTAATTAAGATGATCGTTTAGATTGTGTTTTTAAACACAGCAATAATTCCTAACTCCAAATAAACATAAAAAAAAAACAGAATATTAATTTGTTTAATTTTCCAATATTATTTTTAACAAATTAAATTAATTATTTACAACTAAAATGCTATTGGATAGTTAGGACAAACATACAAAATCTAAAGTAGTTGCTCGAAATGTAAACCCAATTGTACAATACACAATTCACATCTACGAATGATCGAACGTGGTATAGCATTATTCAAATAAGGCCTTATTTCATCACATGCATTCCTGATTCTGTCTATTAGCATATCTCTTGTGGTTACGGGAGTCTGGTACACTTTTTCTTTTAGAAATCCCCACACAAAGAAATCTAATGGATTTAGGTCAGGGGCTCGTGGAGGCCAGGCGACTGGTCCTCCACGGCCGATCCATCCTTCTGGATAATTTTCGTCCATCCAGTTTCTAACTATTCTCGAAAAATGAGCTGGACAACCATCAAGCTGGAACCAGGCCAATCTTCTTAAATCTAACATAACAGCATCCCACATATTTGCATGTTTAGCCTTTAAAAATTCCAAGAAGGTCGCAGCATTTAACCTTGCAGGCAAAAGGTAGTGTCCAAATAGTCGATTACGGTAGATACCAATCCACACGTTCACACTAAATTCATGCTGAAAATTTCTTTCCCGAACTGCATGCGGATTTTCATGCGACCAAATATGTTGATTATGAAAATTTACCACTCCACGTCTAGTGAAGCATGATTCATCGGTCCATAAAACGTTACTTAAAAACTCCCTATTATTATCAGTTCTATCAAGAATCAACTGACAAAATGTGATTATTCGTTCTCCGTCCCCTGGCTGTAGTCCTTGCACAGGTTGCAAATGGTAACGACGTCTATGGTCATATCTAAGAACACGGTGAACATGGCTTGCTGAAATTCCCAAGGCACCAGACACTCTCCTAACACTTGTGGTCGGATCTCTATCAAACTCACGCAGAATTATACGGGTAAATCTGCGCTGACGAACATTTATGTTTTGATCCCTTTGGAGATTTCCAAAACCATTTTCAATTATTTGGCGATGCACTCTTACAAATACTGAGCGAGTTGGATGTCGTCTGTTTGGAAATCTTCCTGTGTATTCTCTGGCTGCTTCTGCTGCGTTTCCATTTACAAAGCCATACACAAAATGAATATCCGCTAACTCTTGATTGGAGAATTAAAATGGCATTTTTATAAAACTTACAAAAAAAAACAGGTAAACGAAACTAAATTTCAGGTTTCAACAGACAACAACACTAACTGTCAACTAGTTGACGTTTAATCTTATTCTGCTTTCGATTTCAAAAATATTTGCAGGCACAGCCTACTTCTAAAAACTATCGAGATACTGACTTTTTAACGTTATTTTATCATAAATAATTTAAATTGCATCGAACCTTAAAAATCGAAATATCTCAAAAACGGCTAACTATAACGAAAATTCACAAGAGAGCTTTTTTATGTTGAAAAGTGCGAAGATTCGGTTTTTTATTCAAAAAGCAAAAAATTGCACTAAGAAATTTTTTTCGGTCATTTCAATACACTACAGGTACAGTAGAGAGCGTCCTCTAGTGGCTACAGTAAAACTATGCCCATGGTTCGTTTTGTCCTACCAAAAAACCCTTGTACACCAATTTTCACTGTTATACAACAAATATTGTTCGAAATATTTAAAAGAAACTATTTTAGAAAGTAAATTTAAACACCCTGTATTTCGGAAGCCACGCATTTTTCGACCCATGTTTATATAGACTTTATGCATTAATTTTAAAAGTTCTATCGAATCTTAAAGTTATGCAACAATAAACTGAAACACCCTGTAGATGTTACAGTTATTCTTCAGACTTTGGTTGTTCAACTTAGATTTCCGGCATAGATGTTGTTTTCTCAGTTTTCGAATCGGCGTTCATCGCATGTAAAAATGTTGAAAATCTTTGGAAAAAACTATATACATATGTTAGATCGTAATTATATTGATTATGTATGTTTGTACGAAACAAGAACAGGAATACAGGGTTGTACATATTCACGTGTAGTGCAGAAGCTCTGTGACAAACGAATTCCAATATAGCTACATAAATAGAAACATACGCGGGAAGAAATGCGGGCCATGTGGTATTGACTGTGGCATCGATCGACGCATTTTCTGGACAGGCTACAGGCGCAGCGCTAAGCAAATCTCATATAGTCTAACATATAGTCTAATCATATTAGTCCGGTTTTATTAGTGCAAGTAGTTCAAGAACGCATTTTAAACATGGACGCATAAAATGGTTAGAAAAATGTTTGTGGGAAAACTTTTTATTTGACAACAAAGAATGAGAAAACGCGTTTTTTGGGATTCAGTCGAAATTGTTCTCAGGAACGAAAAAACTCTTTATGTAAGATTTTTAGGTATTTATGAGACCTACAGAATGAGACCACAGGTGAAAAGATCCGACTAATAGCAAAAATATTATGGCTGAAAAACTGGGCAAAATACAGATTTTGGCACTTGTTGGTAATGCGACGATAATTTTACGCAACTACTTGAAATTCTTGAAATCCACAGGATTCATATTTCTGAATAACAACAGCAAAATTGGAGTATAATAGTCAAGTAATTTTTTGAGAATTTCTAATTGTTTATCCCAAAACAAATGTCTTCCGGACATCACTACTTGTTTATTGAGCTATTTACAGGATTAGTTCAAAGAGCATTTAACATCAAAATACACTAATTTACCTTGCCGATATGAATTACAAACCATTCCTAAAGATAAATGTTACTTTTATACGAAACACAAAGGTTACGTTTTTTTCTTCAAAGCAAATTCAAACATTTCGAATTTGTGAGTAATTGAGCAAATGTGCTACGATATTCGAAATACATACGTTATTACTATACACATTTTAAACAATGTGGATGTGTCTATCATCCTTTGTTGCGAGTTACTCGCAAATACGAAATGTTTAAATTTGTTTAGAAGAAAAACGTAACCCATCCTGTTTTTGCATAAAAATAACATTTATCTTCCGGAATACATGTAGTTTTCGATTCATATCGCCAAGGTAAACTAGTGTATTTTGCTCTAAAATGCCCTTTGAACTAACTCATGTATATTGGTCAAAAAAACTAGTAGTGATGGCCGGAAAACAGATGTCTTGGGATAAACAAGTAGAAATTCTCACAAACTGGGTATTTAATCTACTCCAATTTCGTTGTGGTTATTTAGAATTACCAATCCTACGAATTTGAAGAATTTCAAATATCTGCGAGAAACCGTCGCCGCATTACCAACACGTGCCAAGATCTGCAGTTTGCCTCAGTTTTACGCATTAACTTTTTTGCTATTAGTCGGATCTTTCTAGGTGTGGCCTCATTTTGTAGGTCTCATAAATACTTACAAATCTTATAACAAGAGTTTTTCCGTCCCTGCCAATTATTTAGATTGAATCCCAAAAAACACGTTTACGTTTTCTCATACTTTGTTGTCGGATAAAAAGTTTTCCCACAAAAGTTGGTGTACCCATTTCATGCGTATATGTTTTGAATACCCCCTTGAGCAACTTGCAGCAATAAAACCAGACTTTAGAATTATTTCGCAAACCAAGGGTATTTTCGTCTAATATGATTAGACTACTAGTACTTTGCTGCAACACCAACCCAAAACAAAATCAGTCAAGCTTTACACACTTTTCAAATTACTATTGAGCAAAAAACAGAACATAAATCACTTTTTTAGTGCAATCTGCATAGCTAATATATTGCTTAGACTTAGATTTGTCACAAGACACAATACTCGTATATACGTATAAATCGTAAAAATTGTGCTGTAAACGTAAGTGATGTCGAAGAGGGACAGCGTTTGGAATACCAAAGGATACCAAAAATCGCAATGCTCAGTTCTTATAGCTATAACTTATAGTTAGTATGCCTCTGTCGCCATGATGTGCCAGAAAGCAACACAATGGTGTTAGATTACAACAGCAATGTGTCAGACATCTAGGTGCCCCCCGCGCCCCCCCTCTAAGTCCGCCATTGGTCATTCGCCATGCATCCCACCACTACGGAAGCGCATTGCAATATTTCGTCATGGTGGGTAGCGTAGCGCAAAAGATCATATCAAACATCTTAACCTCTCCTCTCATACGTCCGCATGTATGTATACGTACATTCCCAGCAGGTAGAGAATGTTCAGTAGAATGCGATTAAAATACTGTTCATAGAAATATTTACCTATTATTTTGAGCTTATTTCAATTTTTATATGTTTTTAATGTCCTTATGATTTCGTCTATTTATGTATATGATTGTTTAGGTTTATATTACACCAGTGGTCGCCAACCTTTTCGGTGTGTAGTAGCTCATACTTTGATAATTTTGGAATAAACACTGAGCTGCCTAGTCGTAAGCAATATAAGCCAACTTAAATTATATTATACACAGTTGTATGCGACATACATGTGTTTATTTTACTAATACATACATACTAATAAACTTAAATAAACTAATAACTAATACATACTACTTAACTACATCGAATCCTACCAATCGTAGGTGTTTGAAAAATAAACAAATTTTTTCGTCAACTACAATGGCATGTCACATGTGATTTTATAAAGGTAACCAAAAATAAAAAAAGCAACGTACTATTTTAAACCAAAAGATGTCCAGATAAGAAATGCGTGTTCAATGAGAAGCTGGACACTCAGACTCAATGACAATTTTTGTAATAGTTTTAAAACAATTATCCAAATGTTCATCTGTAAGTCGATTACGGTATTTGTTAAACATCATATTTGAAAAAGAAAATTCACACAAACAGGTTGAACTAAATCACGCTTTCACTTTCAAGGCAACCCTATATAAAACTGAATATTTATCTCAACTTACTGAAGGCCAGATACATTTTGTATTTGAGACTAATGATTTTAAAGCTAAATCATTTTGAAACGCAATCACTTCCACTTCTGTCGCAGCGATGTCTTCGTAAAATTCCGCGTAACAAAAGTTGCAAACTGTTGGATATCAATTTCCATGAAGGGTGAAACAACAAATTGCGCCACCATAGCAATGTCGTTGAAATCCTTGAAACGATTTTTGAAGTTGTCCTTCAAGTTAAAGACTATTTCTACATGATAGTTACTGTCATATGGTTCTAATGGACTTTGAAAAATGTCTTCTGAATGAACAGGAAAATGTCTGGTATCGACATCGATTAAGTTTTGTTCCCAAAAGTCAAGCTTTTTGATAAACGCTTTTATATCAGAAACCAGTTGCTAGTTCTTTGTCTCTGTTCTGACGCTGCAAATTAAGTTCATCTAATTTTTCTGTAATATCCACAAGAAAACAAAAATCTCTAAGCCGGATTGAATTTTTCAGTTCTGGAATCGGTTCATCACGTTGTTTGAAAAATTGAACTATGTCTATAATCTTCTATCGCTTGAGCTCTAATGTTGTTCACAATTTTTACTACCAATTTCATAGCGTTGTTTAGCTTTAGAAAATGCCCACATTATTCTTGCTGATGGATAATGCAGCAGTAACTGAGAAATTGCGGAAAACTTTCATCTTTACGACATAACTCCACGAGACCCTTATCACGGCCCACCATAGCTGGACCGCCATCGGTTGTCAAGTCTACCATTTTCGATATTGGAATTTTCTCAGAAGAAATGCTATGTTTAAAAGAAGAAAACAAGTCCTGTCCAGTAGTCTGTCCTTTTACTGGAATAAATCTTCTTTAATCGTAAAATCACTAAAAACCATCCTGACGAACAGGGCCATCTGAGAGGTGTCAACGACATCTGTGGATTCGTCCAGCTGCAGCGAAAAATAAGTACAGTTATCGAAATCATTTCTTAACTGTAAAACTAAAACTACTACTCTTCTCATCACTGTATAGGCAGAAAGTTGTATATACACTATCTCGTCTTCATTTCTAAAGTTGGCAAATAATGAACCTGCGGCTACTAAAAGCGCCTGTTTTATCATTTCCCCGTCTTCATAAGGCTTCTTCTTTTGTATAATCATCTGGGACACCCGGCATGATGTTTCATTTGCAGCCTTACTTTTTTTGATTGTTTTTAAAAACATTGTCTGTTGTCTAGTTAACTGATTTTTTAGTTGTTCCAGTTTTTCCGTTCTGGCTGCAGAACGTAATGGGAAAAAGTCTTTCAAAATTCGAATATACAGTTTTATAGTCCCTCTTGATATTCCCTTTTTTCCCCAAAGGACCTCGAGATGGCCGAAACCTTAGTGAAACCTCGAACCTACAGTATGTACTTAACGGTCAAAAAGCATTAAGAATTATCAGCATGGAAACAGCAGGGTAAGTTTCAGATTTGATACTAACCAAACATTTAACGTAATGGGAAATAGATGGTAGATGTAGAATAAAAATAAAGTTGAACTCTTGAAACTAAGGCCAAAACCTGTTTGGGTACAACAACAAAGTGACGAATTTAAAATTACCAGCCCAAACGCTTTATGGAGGGGCTCTGGATTCATGTTAAGGACGATACCCGGCTCGGAAGGAGGGAAGTTATCTACGATTGGAAATTAAAGATCGGGAGTCGTTTGCAAATTAAAAGCACGTTCGAAATTTTTCCAAACTCGGATATGTCTGAGAATCCGAATCTCCAGAATCTGTCCCTGAAACCTGTATAACAACCGCGCAAATGTATGAAAAAAGATGAAAAGTCATTAACAACAAACGAAATTTACGACCGGAAAGAGGCCCGCTACCTATCTGCAAAGTTTAGATTTACTAAAGCAATTGCTACATTTTTATTATTACTGTAAGAGATTTGATCATTACGTTTCCTATTATATTGCAGCACATCTGATTCAACGGTTGTTCCATTTTTTTAACAATGAAGTTACTACGTGCGAACGTTTTGTTTTAGTGATCATAAAACCTATTTAGTAAGCTGACATCCAGGGCGTGACTTGTGTTTAAATGCGTTAAATAATAAAGCTGCTCATACAAAATAACTTTATAGTAGCAAACAATACTATATCAACGTGTACACCTTGATATAGGAAGCATGATGTATCATATCTAGTTGTCATTTTGAGCAAAATAGGGGTTCTTGGCTTCTATATCCAGTGTTTTTGATTCTCTTCGAGGCTAGTGTGACTGCAAACCTATAGTACTTGATAATTCTGCTTTTGTCCGTCGGGCTAATAGAAGACCAATCGTGTACAACTGTTTCATGCATTTTGGTAATCGTCGTCACATTATAGGCAGGTCTCTAGTTAGGACAGCGGACGAGATCAAATCAATGTATCCGCTATCGAAATACGATATCATTAAGTGCCATGTATGATATTAGCGTGTCCTAAAAGTTTTGGCTTTCACTTTAAGATGGCGTATACGAGCCTCTTCTCACTTCAGTTGGCCCAAATATTAGCTTTTGTTTATCAAACACAAATAATAAAAATGTAGCAGGGTGTTATAGGTTTAAAATATTAACAATGAATATTTTGATAATATATAGTAGAAAACACCAACTTTATCACTCCCTAATCACATTTGCAGCATAAAAATAACACATGTTGCAATTACAGCATATCAACCTATTTTCATTACAATGCAAAATAAGTCTATAACGCATAGGTGGCTGTGAAAAATAAAAGCCATGACAATTGTTTTTATTAATCACAGCTGTCAGAATACATTTAAAATAGTTTTGGGTAGTTAAGGTTTTCAAAATGGGGAAAGGTTATTAGTGAGAAAATTCTGTTACTGATAATTAATTTTTTTAATTCTGGGAAATCAAACTCAGAAATTGCAACTTTGTTAGACTTATCGCGGTACAGTGTGAGAAATATTGTTAGAAGATATAACGTAACTGGTTCAGTTAATATTAAGCCACGATATGTGAAAAAAGTAGCATCACAAATGCCGACCGAAGAGCATTAAGAAGAATAATCGTGAAAAACAGGCGTCCCAATTATTTACAATTAAGTGCTCTGTGGAGTGACGCTGTTGTAAGGAGAATTTCGAGGTCCACAACTCATAGAGAGGCCCACAAACTGGGATTTAGCACTTGCAAGGTAAGTTTTCTTATAAAAAAAGTGAAGTAAAAACCCTAAAGTTGCACAACTTGTTTATAGGCCAAAGAAAAGCCACTATTAACTCCACTGCAAAAGAAAAATCGGCTTAGATGGGCTAAAGAACATAGACAATGGACACCTCAACAATGGTGTGCTATACAATGGAGTGATGAGGCCCGATTCGAAGTTTGTGTTGGTGACAGTCGCAGTAGAGTTATTCGCAAAAAAATAAAGCATTCCATGTTGACTGTCTGAAGTGAAAAGTGAAATTTCCAGCATCCATTATGGTCTGGGGCAGTATATCATCAAAGGAGTAGGAAAACTTCATTTTATTGATGGAAATGGGATACAAACAAATATTTGGCAATTTTAAAACTTTTACCAGTGATGGAAGAATGTTTGACATCCGGCCAAGATTTTGTGTTTCAGCAAGATGGTGCAGCGTGCCATACCTCAAAAAAGGCTATAAAATGGAAGAAAAGAATGTACCACTGTTGAAATGGGTTTCTAGCAGTCCAGAAAGGTTCTACGACAACATCCTGCTCGTACAATCACCGAACTGAGACAAAAGCTTCAAGAAATATGGTATTACACCAAATTTTTGCCAAAACTTGGTTAACACTATGCCTCAAAGAATTTCAGCCGTAATAAAAAATAAAGGTGATGTTACCCAATGGTAATCTTTCAATTGTTGCTTTGTTAACTTTGCGCATTTATTCGCACATTGTTTATTTGTTCTGATGTTCTATTAGTTATAGGTCTAAGTGATTTCAAATATGTATTTTTTACGACTTGAGTGTATCTAAAATATTTTTGAGAAAATAAATTGTTTTAGAAGTAAATAGTTTCGTCATGTTTAGTTTATAAAGGCATATTTTGGTACAAATCTTGAAGTGGGCCAACTGAAGTGGGAAGAGGCTCGTATGTAGTATACTTTATCTGAAGTCACTTGAAACACTGTGTTATATATCTATATTTAACACGCTCTGTTGCTGCAAAAATCGCCAAATTTCGCAGCAAATATCCCCCGTATAAGATCAAAGGCAGTTTCACCGGTCCACGTGGAGTAAAGCACGCCTATGCGTGGACATAGCCAATGAGAAAGCGTGTATTTCAGAGCTCCGAACAAGTGCAGGTGGCTACTCAAAATTGAAACAGTTTAGCCAGTGCCGTGTAGCGGTGAATAAACGTGTTTTCTTTAGTCTGTCCGTGTTTTTTCATAGATTTTATTAGTTTGTGTGTTTTTGACTTTTGAATACTCCGTTTACTTGTTGATTTAATTGTTGTGTTGATTGTTCTTGTGTGTCCTAAATATGGCTCTTTGGAGACCTTGGGAAAATGCTCCAAGCCACGAGGAGATGGTTGATGAACCTGTGCAGGCAGAATTCTTTCATAAAGATTTAGAGGAACAGACCCAAAGAGTAATCCTAAATATGTATGATTGTCTGAAAAACGAAAATCCAGATTCCTCGCAAAATCAAATTTTAAACAGAATTTGTATCCTGACAAAATCATTTATCGGGTTATAAAAAGGGGAGATGTAGTCAACCATTCCTTCCACAGAAAGCGCATAGGGCCAAAATTAAAAGGAATAGACGTGGGTTTTCAGGAAGATATTCGTCGTATAATATACGGATTTTATAAAGAAAATTTGGTGCCCACGTTGGAAATGATACGGGATAAATTAAAAGATTATCCTGAAGATTTTTATAATTACAAATGCTTAGACTCACTGCACTGTATTGTAAAACTGTGTGGTTTTCAATACAAAAAATTAGATAAAAGAATGGTGATTATGGAGTCGTCTCGAATCGTTGAATTGCGCCAAGAATTTTTGCACAAAGTTAAAATCTATAGAGAGCAGAAAAGAAATCTGATTTACCTGGATGAAACGTGGTATGATACCCATGATGTTGTGCAGTACGGCTGGGTTGACGACAGCAACAAGTGCATTTTAAATGCATCATGCAACCGTGGAAAACGAATCATTATTCTCCATGCTGGCAGTGAAAATGGATTTATACCTAATGCCTTGCTGTTATCTGCCAAAAATATCAAAGAATCATGTGCCGACTATCATGAGGACATGACCTCCGACTTATTTGAAAAGTGGATAGAGTAGCAGTTAATACCAAACATTTCCCCAAATTCAGTGATTATTATGGACAATGCGCCATACCATTCCCGACAGAAAAACAAAATTCCGAATACAGGCACAAAAAAACAAGACATTATTGATTTTATGAAGGATAAGGGAATGGAAATACCACAAAAATCAACCAAAGCCATATTATTGGATCTTATTAAAAGACAAAAATTTGAAAAAGAGTGTTGTTGACAATCTGCTTCAGCAAAATGGCCATGAAGTATTACGTCTACCTCCCTATTACTGCATATTTAACCCGATTGAGTTGGTCTGGGCTGCTTTAAAAAAAAAGTAAGAATTCATAATCAGACCCCTCAATTAAGTGAATCGCTATTGGCCACAATAAGAGATGCAGTATCTCATACTGCTGCCACAGACCTATGCAAGCAGTGTTCTAGGCATATTATTGAAAAAGAAAATGAATATTGTGTTTTGCCTCCTGTAAATCCCGTTGTAATTCCTCTAGCGACAGCTCCGAAGACGAGGATGATATATAAATACCTATAAATACCTATAATGTAAGTATATACCTTTTTATATACCTACCTGCTATGTAAATATTTGCCTATGTCAAACGTTGGAATTCTGTAATTTTTCCATTTCTTAACTTTCAGACAACATAAATTAAACTCCCAATATAAGTATTTTTTATCCCAAATCAAAAAAATAAGAAGATAGTAAAATCCATTTATTGTGATATAAAAACATTATTATTATCGTTCTAAATAAATGACCGCACGCCTATGATACGTCATGAAATTACAAAGGACGCGCCGACCAAAGGTTTTTATGCTATTTCAAGTAACTTAAGATAAAGTATATTACATATGTTAGAAAGAGTGCGTCGATGACAACGCGGCAAACCGCAGCTGCGTTCGTGGCCTACTCGCTCGGATTACTAGGCAACGTGGCTCTATCTCTTTCTAACATACGAATAACCTTCTCTCTCCTTCACATTACGACATCAGTTGTATATGGATTTCTATGTATCGTCTTCATCGTACGTGGATGATGATGAAAATCAGCTTGGCGAAACCGTTGTTAGGTGGCAATAATCAGATTTCCATCTGCTTATGACAATGCGATATTACTATGACATGGAGCTGATCTGAAGATGAAGCCATGTGAACAATGTAATAAATCGACGCACATCAATCGAATTGGGACTCGTTTGATCCCCCTTGATAAATACTCTGGTCCTAGGTTTTGATAATTAAGTTAATCGACTATTATGTGAAGTAAATAGTAAATACACATTTATAACAACCATACAAAATTTCAGATTTTAAACTTGAGATTATACGTTATCTTCAATCAATTGATCAAATATACATACGTAAAAGCAAGAAAGAAAAGTTTAAGAAGGATAGAGCAACATATTTCTTAAACTTTAATTTGTTTTAGCAGCTGAACAAAAGCTTCTTTTTAAAAATTTAATGGAATAATCTAAATATACTCAGGATATTTAAGAAAGGCGTTCCTCGAAGCCAATATAAGTACCCTGCCTTCAAATATTGCATGACTTTCGTGTTTTTTCTACGAAAGCGAAAAGGCAAATTTTTCCTCTAAAATTCAAAAATCATTTTTTGCGCCGGAGATCCGACGTAGTAGTCCTAAGCGTGAGGTAATAAATTCTCCTACGCCCTGCCCTTAGGATGCGACCCTTAGCGAGATTAGGCGATTGCGCAGATGTGATGTAGAAAGCCTGATCTCTCTTCGCCATCGAACGTACAGTCACGTTCTATGCGCATGCGAAACAAAGATTAATTGCTATTGGATAATCCGTCCAACGATATTTGTATTCCGAGCACAAAGATGGAAAAATACTTGAAAAAGTAATTACATGTTTCTCATTTTATCACTTAGCGCAAAATTCTGTGTATACATATTTTTGAACATTCCCTACTTACGGTAAGATGTCGAATCACCCTGTAAATTCACAGTAGTTTGTGTTTTTATAGTGCATCTTCTTGCGATACACGACAATAAGCTGTAATTCACAGTTATTACATGTTAAATTCTACCTTAATGAAAACATTGGTCACAGAAATATCTTGTTAAGCCAATTATTACAATTATGATTCTTTGATCAATTCAATTCTCGGCTAATGTGACCGTGTCAGGTATACTATCGTTTATAGTGATACCTAAATCATAAGCACCAAGCTTAATTTACCTTCTAGAACAAAGACCTCCAACATTTGAATAAAAAACTCGACCCTTTGACCCTTGGCTGGTTCTGTATACAGAACCCCACCCAAAAATAACGGCATATTATCAAATACCAATTAAAGGGCGAATATATTCCAAGAAAATTAATAAAATTAATGACTCACCTGACATTTTCACCGCGAAAAGTCACCAGAAGCATCAGGTTTTCGCAGAAGGCCACCACTCGATTTGCCAAAAGACGAAAGTTCGCAGTCAGCTGTGCGAAGAGGCACAACGTTGCCACGTTCTAGAATTCAATGGCGAAATGCCTGGGTGAAACCTATCCAAATTCTCCCTTATGTTATGAATATTGCATACATATACGAAATCTCGGAAAGTATTCTACATACGTGGATGAAATTAGTTTTGTTATAAGAGTTGTAGGCACTTTCACCATTTTACAATGTATCTGAAAAGCTTTGAAATGTACGGCCATCACATTTAATATAATAATAAAATACCGTCTTTTATTGAAAAACAAATTACAGATAATGTAGGTTACCCATAATTTGATTAGTGAGCAACTTAATGGCGAAGTTTAGCTATGACAGCTATTCTTACACTTTTAACCATTTCCGGCATAAAAATAACAGGTGGTAGAAAAGTACAGCTGTAAATAAAATAAAAGGAGGTAAGTGCGCTTGAAACTGATCACAAATTAAACAAATGTTAGCATAAAAATATAACGCTGGAGAAAAACACCTTTAAGAAGCACCATTGTGCAGAAGAGCTTTTAAATGTTGTCTTAAACTATACAGAGGCAGGCTTTTTGTTCTATAATCTAAGCTATTGTACAACATGCATGCATTATATGAGAAAGGTTAAAAAGAGGTGAATTATGAAGGGGTATTGTTAAAGAGGATGTGTTACGGATAGGCCGTTGATGAACATTATAGCTAAAAATTAGTTTTTCACGTAAAAAATTGGAACTCCAGAGATAAGTACTTACGGATAAAGGTTAGGTAATTGTATTTTACTAAATCTGTCAGCTTTAATCAACCTATTAAAGGATAATGATCCGAAACATGGTCAAATTTTCTTAAACTAAATATAAACCGTACGCATTTATTTTGTACAACAGCTATTCTTTTACGACTCGCAACATCTAAACAAGGATAATAAACTAGATTGCAATAATTAAAAATTGATAACACAAAAGAGCTTTTTTCGCACTTTAAAATTCAGCAAATTTTTGTTCGCATACAGTTCTGAGACGGATGTAAGTTCTTCGTAAGAGGTTATTTAAATGTTCACAAAGCCGCACGTTTTCATCAATTAACACACCTAGGCACTTGACACCTTCAGAAAAAGAAAGATTCTGATTATTAATACATATACTTAGAGAAGCGTTGACTTCAGCTCTCCTGTGATTTGGACAAAACAGCACAGCAGAAGATTTAGAAGTGTTAATGGTTAGGTTGTTATTAGCTGAGTAGGTGCAAATAGAGTCAATGTCCTCGTTAATTTCCATAGAAGCAGTCTGGAGGTTTCCAGGATAAAAGAAGTAAAGCAGCTGAGTGCCATCCGCATATGACTGTAGATGAGAATTTTGAATGGACTTAACAATATCGGCCACATAAATTAAGGGTCCTTAAATTGAGCCCTGAGGAACACCAGAAGCAATAAAGTGCTCATTTGACAAAGCTCCAGAAACTGAGACGGGCTGAGATCGGCAGGTTAGGTATGATTTGGAAAAGTGCAGTGCTATTTTATAAAAAACCATAAAATTTTAGCTTACCACACATCAGTGCGTGGTCAGTTCTATCAACGGCCTTGGAGAAATCCAGTGATACTAAGGCGACACACATTTCTTTGTCAAGGGCCCTGATGATGTTGTCCACTAAATTAAGAAGAGCAATTGTAGTACTGTATGATTTTCTAAACCCAGACTGATGTACTGGGAGTATCTCACTTGATTCCAAAATATCTAAGATTTGGAATATCCACACAGTATCCCCTACCGATCAATATACCGGAGCTTAGCGCTTGGGGATTATATAAATAATTTTGGATTTAAAATATATTTGGGCACAGATAAAAACAACTAAAGCTAATAAATGAAATAAGAAAATACATTTTTTAAACAAGCTTTTGTTTAACTGTTGAAATAGAATAAAAATTTTGTACTAATTTTATATTTCTTAACCTTCGCACAAAACTGAAACTCAAGTTTCCAAATAAAAATGAGTTACACCTCTTTTCCCCTCTTGCTGTCAAAACGTAACACGCTTTGATTTGAATACTCGAGATGGACAAGATTCTATATTGTTTAAAAAGTTAAGAAATATAAAACAACTTATTTCTAATCGGAAAAAAATATTTCTGAATATTTAGTTCATCTTAGCAGCTAAATAAAACCTTGTTTTTAAAAATGTATTTTATTATTTTATGTATCTTTTATTTTTTGGTATGTTCAATAACTTATATGTAATCTACATATATTTTATTAATATGACTTTATTTATATTATAAGATTTCGATCGCTATAAATCATATTTACGTAATATGTGAGACCAACGCATTGGATCCTTGATCAATTAATTGATCGAAGGAATAAAGCGGCCCTACGTTCTAACGTAATTTATAAAAGCTGGAATCGTTATATGGTTATTTACTGTACGTAATAGTTATTTCACTTGATCATCAAAAGCTAGGACCGGAGTATTTGTCAAGAAGAATCCCTAATCGATAGATTTGCATCGATTTACCACAAAGATCCCATGGCCATCTCCCAGCTTCTTCTTCAGCTCCATGTCATAGTAATATCACATTCGTCAAATTGAATTTAGGGTGCTGTCAATCCACTTATTGTGCTTCGCTCATCGAACTTCTTCAACACGCATCTCACGGAGGATACTTTAAAAATCGTTATTTTGTGGTAGCCACCATATTGAATTCAGAATGATGTAATTGTGCTTGTTGTGTTTTTCTCATCAAGCCCTTTCATTTGATCCCGAATTCAAAGGGGTGACTATGGTAATTATAAATTTTGTAGCATCCGCCATATTTGATTCACTTTGTATTATCACGCGAACGAAACATGTATATGAAATTTCAAGTCAATTGGTTAAGGTTAACTGGATCAAAATGCAGTTCCAAGCTTCGTAAACATCCATACTAACAAACAGATCGAGTAAAATAAAAGCTTGTAAAAAGGATACATATGAATAATCTCTACTTTGCATAGAGTTAGAATGTTTGTTATGCTGCTGTCTCATAGATGGCGGTTAGATCTTTAGCACCTGTTTGGCCTCTTTAATGCCTATTTTAATGGGTATTCAGGTTGAATACGATTATTGTATGTTACATGATATGTATATTAAGAACAATCATGTCTGATTTTTTTGACATTATGCTGTTTTTTTTTTTTGACATTATGTAGGTTTTTCTACAAGATCTTAACTTATCACTGAGTTGTACGTATTGCCTAAACGTCAGACCAATACACATAATCATCCAGATGCGATCTTGCTATTCAACCAACTTTCTTCTCAGAGATAAAAACTACAGACAAGGACCGTTTGGCCCCACAAAACATATGCAACCAATAATGTGTTTGGTTTAGTTGAGTGATTCCTCCTTAGATGGACGTTCACAACGATCCTAGTGAGCAAACGTGGAATGACTGTTTGCGCCCTAAAAGCTACCTAGCTTGCAAGATGACGTCTTATAGGTTTTTCTTGGCGTTTTAGAGGTTTTTTGCATGATACCCATGCGGAACGAGTTTCACAAATTAGACATTGTTATTCACTTATCTGAAGTAAAAAACAAGTACCAGCAAAAAAGTCATTGATTTACAACTGGCTATCATATTATGGCAAATATACATTAATTTTTTTTTATTGTATTATTGGAATGTTCAAATTTTTAATTTGTGACACAGTGTGCACTTTTAGGCATTTTAACATTGTTTTAATATAATTATTTTAATATTCTAGATTTCTTAGTGCTAATAAAAAACAGTAAACGACTTCGCAACATAATCTGGATCTTATTGAATATTTTATGGAAACCTCAATTGTGAATGACCAGATCGTTAAACGTTGACGATTCAACGACATGGTCAGATTTAGCTGGCTATTTTATAAAATGTTTGCTCCCTAAACACTACCTAGTTTGCAAGATGACGTCTTATAGGTTTTTCTTGGCGTTTTAGAGGTTTTTTACATGATACCCATGCGGAACGAGTTTCACAAATTAGACATTGTTATTCACTTATCTGAAGTAAAAAACAAGTACCAGCAAAAAAGTCATTGATTTACAACTGGCTATCATATTATGGCAAATATACATTAATTTTTTTTTATTGTATTATTGGAATGTTCAAATTTGTAATTTGTGACACAGTGTGCACTTTTAGGCATTTTAACATTGTTTTAATATAATTATTTTAATATTCTAGATTTCTTAGTGCTAATAAAAAACAGTAAACGACTTCGCAACATAATCTGGATCTTATTGAATATTTTATGGAAACCTCAATTGTGAATGACCAGATCGTTAAACGTTGACGATTCAACGACATGGTCAGATTTAGCTGGCTATTTCATAAAATGGTCAATTTTACGATACGGTCACAATATATATATATACAGGGTTATATGGGGAAAGTTTTAGATGAACTTAGTGCATTCGATAGCACAGATATAAACATTAACAGGAATACACTAGCTAAGATTGTAGGGAAAACAGTTATCAATTGTCCAAAATGTCTGGATGCAAATGGACGTTATTTTGCAAATCTGTAAATTGATACCCACTTATAAAATTAGATTTAACATTACATTAGAGTTTTGTAAAATGTTTGTTTGTTCAAGTGTAAAATAAATTTACGACGATCTTTCTGACGCACTCATAGTTGGGAATTTGTCCCAAAACATTTGACTTGTTGAGAAGGCGATATATTAAAGTTAATATTCTATTGAAAATTCAAGGCGTTTATGTGTTTCTCATGCCTTACTCATTAATGTTATATTCTGACAAATAAATCGTGGCCTACTTAGAAAAAAATAATACATAACATTACGTGTGATGATATTTCGGTAATACTCCAATCTTTTATGCACTTGTGAGACATCACTAGACTGTAACTTTTACACTCTTTTCAAAAATCAAAAAATCCAATATAATGGCCATAAGAAAAATGAAAGTTGAGGCGGGTTGCTCGAAAACAAAAGACGATTGTCATACATGATATCTTATTCTTCTTGAAAAGATGTCCGAATAATGTCACATTTTGACAGCTGTCAAATTAACCGTTTTGGATTTACTGGCAAAAAACCATTATCGGTTTTTTGCTGATATTTTCAAAATCAATTGACCGATCGTAAATCTGAACATCCACAAAACAAAAATCTCATTTAGGAATTCTTCCACGATTGCAATGTCTCCTCGCCAATGGCGTGTGAGGTAAAAGCAGAACTCTACCATTTCCTATCCGTGGGAGCAAAAGGTGGTTGAACCCATTCAATTCAATGGTAGGCCTGCAACTCCCGGAAATTCCACCATTATCCGTTTTTTCTGATATTTTCAAAACCAATTGACCGATCGTAAATCTGAACATCCGCAAAACAAAAATCTCATTTAGGAATTCTTCCACGATTGAAATGTCTCCTCGCCAATGGCGTGGGAGGTAAAAGCAGAACTCTACCATTTCCTATCCGTGGGAGCAAAAGGTGGTTGAACCCATTCAATTCAATGGTAGGCCTGCAACTCCCGGAAATTCCTGTAAATCTGTCTACGTGGCAGTTCGACCTAGTTGCGTGTGAATGCGGGAGTAGGACATGCGGGCGTGACGCGTGCGCCCTCTACCAGACGCAACAGGCGATCGATATGGACGAGCGCCGACCGCCGGGATGAGGACCGGCCGTCGCGACGCTTCCATCGGCAAGAAAGCCCATAGCACCCGGTGCCGGCCAATTGACGCCACAGTTCTCTTTTTTCTTATTTACTTCCCATACCCATGCCAAAGTCATATACACAGGGCGTTCATTTGAAAACTTACTACAGATTTATCGAAAATCACTGATTAAAAAAAAAATTTCCAATAATAAACAATGGCCCAATCACTTTGTTTTCTAAAATTCCCTTCTACAAAAGCATGAAGATTTTCATGGCTCCAATACCTGAAGTTATGATTATTAACAAATCCATTTAGATAAAATGTGCATTCATCACGGAAGCAGATATTCTTTACATTTGTTCACAAAAATCGACTCGCCTATCGAAATCATCTTCGGTTAACCCTTGCAATATACCATATTCATTTTGAATAGATGAAACTTATGGAGTTTAGTTACTGTGTGTACAGAGCCTAATGACATACGAATCGCAACAACAATTTTGCGTGATGAACTATTAGGATTTATTCTAAAATGACAAAAAATTTCTACTTGAGCGGCTTCATCCAAAACTCTCCGATGGTCACGTTTTTTATTTGCAACAGATCCAGTTTGAATAAATTTAGTAACAACATACCTATGCGGAGTTATCTTTCGGCTAGTGTGTAAACCATTTTGGAAGTAAAATCTGAATAAATAAACTAATTTTCACTATGTCAAGATTGTCACAAAGGTAACTGACAGAAAATTAAATCTTTCCCTTAGCACAAATAACTAAACAGGTATAACAGTAAATACAGTTCCCCCAGGATATCTGTGTTGATGGAAAGAATGACGAAAAAAATTCGGTTTGTTATTTGGTTGAGGTCACGTCTTATCTTCCGAATTACTGTTTATGTTTCCGTTTTAAATTATAAACGAATTGTAGATTTGGCAAACCCTAACAGGCAACATTTTGAACACTTATTGAAATAAAAAGTGATATTTTCGTGTGTTTTTTGAACTAATTAAGAACTAAAGATTTTTCTAATTTTCACGACAACGAATTGAACGATTTTAAAAAATCAGTCAAAATAAAGGACTTCGAAACACCTTTCAAACAAGCTGTTACTCGATCCCTCTTGTCATTTAAAATTTCCAAGGGAATGACCCTGGGAGTCCCAGGGTGAAAGGGGGTGAAGTAATTTTTGATTGAAAAGTTGTCTCCTAGACAAATCGTTTGACGTATCTCTGCGCTTTTTCCCTCGAGAAGTTTTCAAATAAGCACCCTGTTTGTAGTACCAATATTGATTACAATGACAGTAAAAATAAATATTGTTATTCTCGGCCATATGATTTTATGTCGATCATCAGAAAAATGTCGTCAAGCAGGTTGATTCTACACTTCCCACGCAACACCTTCATCAGTTCATGGAGGGTAGCATGAAATAGACCCTATCGAAATAAGAAAGCACCATAGTCCTTATATCCTGGACAGGGATAGTTGCTATGCTTTCATTCTTTTGTTACAGTTTCTTTTTATGGTCGGCTAAAAACTAACTATACCTTGATAAAGTAAATGATTGCAACGTTTTTCTTATTCAGAGTGGTAATTTTATAGCAGTTCTTAAATATATCGAATTTTATTTCTATAACAAAACACTGGTCTAATAATTTTATGGTAGAAAATCGTACTCTACTCTCAGTATCGTTAAAGGTAATTTTTTATAATCTTGGTCGGCCGTAAATATGAGAGCTGAAGGTGACATGGTGCTATTTCCGGTGCTCTCGTGTAGGCGTTCAGCAGCCCACAACCCGCGATAGTGAATTATTTGCACACCCAGTGTTCGGTTTTTATCGGGTTGAGGAGATTTTGATAGAAATCGGCCTCCCTTTTCATACCTTTTCTCACCTTCTTGTGGATTTAGCCGTTGTCACAGCTTCACTAAGCCATCGAGCTGAGGGAAACTGTCTGGATTGATACTAAGAGGCTGTCGTTAAGTAGGACTAATGTCTGTGGGCGGCAGTCCCCCATTTTTGTAAGCCATCATTATTCGAGGGTTCTACCCTCGGGTTCTGATTTTTCCCTTCTCTTGTGTGTGTTTTTTTTTTATTTTAATATTTATTTAATATAATTTGCTTGTCATCCAGGACTTGTTTCAATTTTTTTTTTGTGTTAGACACCCAACATTAGTTACTTGTTATTTCTTCTCCTAGTTCTTGGAACTAGGTGACGCCCAAACCACAACGATTTGTACCAAAAACCAAAGTACAAAGAACCACACCCTGAGGTCTCATTAGCTACAAACTGAGCACTGTTTTCGCGGGATAACACTTTGTGCCAGAGACCAAGCCAAGACCATGTCGATGAGTTTCCAAAATAGCACGAAATAGATGTCTCTAGGTGGCTGTCCTTGGTTGGACGGGCAAAAGCAGCATGTTTAAGTTAGACCCTCTCAGAAAAAAGGTCCGTACAATTAATCCATAACATCCTTCCAGACCGTCCATCTGGCAATATCGCGTTGCCTAGTCCTAACATCTGAATGCATGATGCATCACACGTTGCAGGGCGCCCACATAGCGCCAGTTATGCAGGACACATACGAACACCAGCACGCCGGGCGCGGCCGTTTTAATGGCAAATGTCCAGGGCAATTTATGATGTGTGAAATATGTCTAATAGGTACGTGGAATTCTTGAGACTGGAAGTGTGTTAATATTAGCATTGAAATATTGCGATACACCCTCCCCCCGACCATCTAATTTTCAACCCCTAAAAATTTGTTCAAAGATGATCAGGATCCTCTGAAACGTCGGAAAACGTTGTTTGAACCATTTTTATTCATTTCGTTTTTGGCTTTGGTTTAGTAGTAACTTTGTGTGAAAATTTCATCAAAATCCGACCGGCACTTTCCTAGTTATAGGCAGGCCAAGGATTACGGTACAGACAGACAGACCGACGGAAATGATCGACATGATTTTTAATGATGTATATTGCACATAACATCCGAAAAACATAATATCTCATCTCAAAATTCTTCGCTATTACAATACTTCCTCTCCCGCAGGCGTGAGAATTAAAATCTCCGTAAAATTGCATTTGCACTGCGTCCGCCACTACCGAGGAAGTATTATGACTGCGAGAAGTTTCGAAAATGATATATTATAGCTTAGAGGTGTGACATGTACTATATACTTTGAAGTTGAGTCATTAATTTTCAGATAATGATTGTAGAAGGAAGATAAACCAAAATATGTGTGTAAAAATAAAAAAAAATCGAAAAAAATGTTACCTTGTTTTATAAAGTATCCTCCCGACAAATATTTCAGTGCGGACCTGTATTTGATCGTGCGGTCTTGGAGCACCGGCATGCTCTCCCCTGTGAGGTCTTAAGTTACCTGATTCACGAGCCCTTTGTACTACATTAACAAATGCACGAGGGGTTGGTTGCACTCGATTAGGAAACCGATCCGCATAAATCCGTGACGCCGCGGCAGCATTTTGTAAAGACTCCCCTCCTCCCCGTAAATAAGAATCATGTCCACAAGTTCAGCATTTTCGTAAACATGTGCCATTTTTTATTTCGTTTGAGCCACGCAACAAACACCACTATTCACTCACGCGTTACCAACTGACACATTGACTGAATACAACTGAATAAAGTTGTAGTAAAAACATCGTGATTAGCGTTTCAAATTCTTTCGCTTTTTTGTTTCCGATGCGATTAATCGATAAGGCGGATTATATCCGTTGTTGCCAAACACGAGCACATAATATTATTATTGAGACAGGGCGGTACTCAAACTTCTAAAGGGCTATAACTTTGTTACTTTAATTTTACCAGAAAAATGTTAAAGGAAAAAAACATTTCTTTTGATCAGATCTACTCACTGTTAAAATAAATGACTCAACTTCGAAGTCACCCTATACTCGTACATCAAGAAAAACTATGTCACTATTTTTCGTCCGTCTGTCTATTGGTCTGATTTGATTTTGTAGCTTTTGAAAGCCATTTAGTACCGGCGGAGCTTAGGGTGAAAACGGAAAACAAGGATAAAAAAATGCTTATACTACGGTTTTTGACTGAGGGGTAAAAATTAAGAGATGACTCCTAGTAATTTTACGTACTTATGAGGTATACTTCGCACACAGAGTACTCCGTATATTGGTCCTTAGACATTAATCAACATGTCCTATATGAAGATAGCGAGTAAAAGTACTGGCGTCAAAAAATTATCTGAGATAAAACGAGATAACATCATGAGAATTTGACATAGGTATGTTTTCCTCTCCGCACCTTATGAAAAAACGGTTGTTTCGTTAAATTCAGTGCCGTGGAAAATATTTTCCTATCACCTTCTGTGTGATTCAAGATATCCCAGCTTATACGTGTATTGGTTATGCTGTTTGTTATACGTCTGCAAAGTTTTAAGTCGATACGATTATCTATCTCCTTTATAGGTAAGGGGAGTATTATAACATATGACTCATATTTACAGGAACTTACTCTATCGTTCCTTTCCGGACAGTTGACTTAAAACAGAAACGAAATGGAAGGACGGTCATGCAGGGGAATAATATTTTAATATAATACAAATATTGCTTATAATGGGTGATTTTTTTTGCTAGTATCTTTTTGCCAACACTGTTTTTGACAGATGACGCGTGAATCGTGTCTTGTATCATTGTCAAACTTGTTCAGTTTGGTCTATAATTTAACCATGAATCGACTTACGAACGAACAACGCTTGCAAATTATTGAATTTTACTATCAAAATTCATGTTCGGTTAAGAGAGTGCATCGAGCAATGCTTCCAATTTATGGGCAACAAGGGAGCTATTCGAAAGCTTGTGACTAAATTTCGAACCCAGTTTACATTATTGGACATTAAGCCACCAACACGCAGACGTAGAGTGAGGACTGAAGAAAATATTGCGGCTGTATCCACCAGTGTTAGTGATGACCGTGAAATGTCGATTCACCGCCGTTCGCAGCAATTGGGCCTCTGTTACTCCACTACGTGGAAAATTTTGCGACAGGATTTGGGTGTAAAACCTTATAAGATACAGATGGTGCAAGAATTGAAGCCACACGACCTCCCACAACGTTTCCCATTTGGTGAATGGGCGCTGGCAAAGTTGAAGGAAGATCCACAGTTTTATCGAAAAATTGTGTTCAGCGACGAAGCTCATTTCTGGTTGAATGGGTACGTTAACAAGCAAAATTGCCGCATCTGGAGTGAAGACTAGCCAGAAGCATTGCAAGAGCTACCAATGCATCCCGAACAAATCACTGTTTGGTGTGGATTATGGGCCGGTGGCATCATCGTGCCGTACTTCTTCAAAGACGACAATGGCCGGAACGTAACTGTGAATGGCGAGCGCTACCGTGCGATGATAACAAACTTTTTTTGCCCAAAATGGAGGAGCTGGACTTGGCTGACATGTGGTTTCAACAAGACGGTGCCACATGCCACACCGCATACGAAACAATGGCCCTATTGAGAGGCGAGTTCGGTGAACAGTTTCTCACGTTTGGGGCCCGTCAATTGGCCGCCTAGATCGTCTGATATAACGCCGTTGGACTATTTCTTGTGGGGCCATGTTAAGGCTAATGTCTACAGGGATAAACCAGCAACGATTGACGCACTGGAAGCCAATATTGAAGCATTTATTCGTGAGACACCGGCCGATATGTTGGAGAGAGTGTGCCAAAATTGGACCTTGCGCATGGGCCATCTAAAGCAGAGCCGCGGCCAACATCTACATGAAATAATCTTTGAACATTAAATTATACGTATATCGACCGTTCGACTCAAATAAAGATTTAATCGTTTTTTCAAATTTTTTGTGTTTTTTTTTAAATCAAATCATATACCTCTTAAAAAATCACCGTTTATTACTCCTTAGGTGATATGTACCTCAAAGAACGACAGGACAGCACAATTTATACCTATACACATTGATTTGGTGACAAAATCCTCTCTACACTTACAAAGCACATGCAAGTCCGTCTCAAAGAAATCCGGTCGGATGGAGAAGGGAGAACTCGACTAGGAACTATATGGTTTGGTATGTACCTTAATGTTGTTTTTTGAACTGATCATTTTTTCACAACTTGAACTTGATCGCAATAGCGTGTCAGCATTTCATGAAAGTGTTCTGACGACCATTATGGAACCGCGTTTCTGCTCCACGGTTAGGATTAAGCTCAGACAATGAGTATTTTTCTACGGAATATTGACACAAATGATAACAACACAAGAACGGTAAAGTTTCTCGGGGTGTAAGTTGATTCTTCGTTGACTTGGGACGAGCATGTAAATCATGCTACAAAAGCTTTCCCAAAAACTATCTATCTGATACGGAATCTGAGAAATCCTGTCTCAAAAAACACTGATCACCAGTTACCATGCGTACTTCCACAATAGAATGACGTATGCCATTCTGGCATAAGGTCATTCTCCACACATGCCTAATGTTTTTGGCCTACAGAGAAGATGTGTTAGATACATGTCAAACTTAAGGTACAGGGATCCTTGCAGGAATTAATTCATTAAATTGAATATCATGTCATACAGATGTAAGTGGAAGCGACGATGAATAAAGGTAATTCCCAAATTTTTGACTTACAATATGTTTCAAACCACTCTTTATTAAGCATGTGTCAAATCTAGTTCACCCATGTTAAACAATCATACCCCGCCTATGAACAGCCGACTACTGGTAGTTAAGTGATGTTCACGTGAACATCGATGAGTCATTACAGTTTTAGATAGTTATAGTATAGTCACCTTTCTTTCATCCCCCCTCTCATAACGCTGTATGCGCCACTGCATCCCTATCATTTATCATGATCTCTTTCTCCACGCCTAAATTGACCATCAGTGTCCCATCACCTTCGTCAGACCTCTCCTTGTATTCATTTGAACCGCTCAATTATCGATGCCTGTGTGTCTCATCCTTAATCAGACTCGATAAAACGAAGTCGGGCTCTATCGAATCGAATTCGGTTTTATGTGATGGCCTACTATGACTATATGCTGGCCGTCTAGCACGCGACTCTATACCGAGCTATACGCCTTTTTAATTAAATTGAATTGAAGATGGTGGGTTGTTGATTGCATGTACAGGGGGTCCTTTTGGGTGTATGCATGGGATTCGTACATACAGAGTGTAAAATGAGTGATGAGCCGAGAGGCTAACTACTGGCACCTTTGTGGAGCAAAATATCTTGTCTCGAAGCTTTTGGGATCTGCTTCGATCCTTGCAGCGAATTGAAAATCCTTAAATCTGTTCTAAATTCTTTGGATTAAAGCCCCTTCCCACTTCAGTTGGCCCAACTATTGAAATCTTAGTTTTTTTCTTATCAAACACAAATAATAAAAATGTAGCAGAGTGTTATATGTTTAAAATACTAACAATGAATATTTTGATGATATATAGTAGAAAACACCAACTTTATCACTGCCTAATCAAATTTGCAGCATAAAACACATGTTGCAATTACAGCATATCAACCTATTTTCATTTCAATGCAAAATAAGTCTATGACGCATAGGTGGCTGTGAAAAATAAAAGCCATGACAATTGTTTTTATTAATCACAGCTATCAGAATACGTTTAAAATAGTTATGGGTAGTTAAGGTTTTCAAAATGGGTAGAGGAAAGGTTATTGTAAGAAAATTCGGTTACTGATAATTAAAATTTTTAATTCTGGGAAATCAAACTCAGAAATTGCAACTTTGTTAGACTTATCGCAGTACAGTGTGAGAAATATTGTTAGAAGATATAACGTAACTGGTTCAGTTAATATTAAGCCACGATATGTGAAAAAAAGTAATATCACAATATGCCGACCGAAGAGCATTAAGAAGAATAATCGTAAAAACAGGCGTGCCAATTATTTACAATTAAGTGCTCTGTGGAGTGACACTGTTGGAAGGAGAATTTCGAGGTCCACAACTCATAGAGAGGCCCACAAACTGTGATTTAGCACTTGCAAGGTAAGTTTTCTTATAAAAAAAGTGAAGTAAAAACCGTAAAGTTGCACAACTTGTTTATAGGCCAAAGAAAAGCCACTATTAACTCCACTGAAAAAGAAAAATCGGCTTAGATGGGCTAAAGGACATAGACAATAGACACCTCAAAAATGGTGTGCAATACAATGGAGTGATTAGGCCCGATCCGAAGTTTGAGTTGGTGACAGTCGCAGTAGAGTTATTCGCAAAAAAATAAAGCATTCCATGTTGACTGTATGAACAGAAAAGTGAAATTTCCTGCATCCATTATGGTCTGGGGCAGTATGTCATCAAAAGGAGTAGGAAAACTTCATTTTATTGATGGAAATGTGGATACAAACAAATATTTGGCAATTTTAGAAGAATTGC
The DNA here is from genome assembly GCA_963669975.1 of Acanthoscelides obtectus. Lineage (NCBI taxonomy): Eukaryota > Metazoa > Arthropoda > Insecta > Coleoptera > Chrysomelidae > Acanthoscelides > Acanthoscelides obtectus. The sequence goes on along the minus strand of CAVLJG010000007.1, from coordinate 31,779,105 downwards.
TTTTACCAGTGATGGAAGAATGTTTGACATCCGACCAAGATTTTGTGTTTCAGCAAGATGGTGCAGCGTGGCATACCTCAAAAGAGGCTATAAAATGGATGGAAGAAAATAATGTACCACTTTTGAAATGGGTTTCTAGCAGTCCAGATCTGTCACCTATTGAAACTTTGTGGCACGAGATTAAAAAGGTTCTACGACAACATCCTGCTCGTACAATCACCGAGCTGAGACAAAAGCTTCAAGAAATATGGGATTGTTTTACACCAAATTTTTGGCAAAAATTGGTTAACACTATGCCCCAAAGAATTTCAGCCGTAATAAAAAATAAAGGTGATGTTACCCAATGGTAATCTTTCAATTGTTGCTTTAACTTCACGCATTTATTCGCACATTCTTTATTTGTTCAGATGTTCTATTAGTTATAAGCCTAAGTGATTTCTAATATGTATTTTTTACGACTAGAGATGTTTTTGAGAAAAGGCATATTTTGGTACAAATCTTGAATGGGCCAACTGAAGTGGGAAGGGGCTCGTAGATGTCTGTATGACTAAATAAATACTAAATACGTCAGATTTAGAACTGCGAATATTTGCAACGTTGTTATCTTGAGTTTGCCCATTATCTTATTCCTGAATGACCAAAGATAATGCAAAAAAAATTGTAAATACTTCTTACGCCAACTGGCGAGGAAGTACCTATTGTAATCAGGAAAATTTTTGACATTGATTTATTATGTTTTTTTGGGAGTTACAAGACGTCAGTCTATCTGTCTGTCCGCTTGTCCTTAACCTTTCACTCAAGGTTTTCCATTAAGGACTTGACAACTTTCTTTTTAAATAAAACTCAAACGATTTGAGATATCTCAAACATTTTTTTATTGGATTGCAGTATACTCAAAACATTTATGTATGGAATCCGACCTCGTTCATATGTCCACCTCAATAAAAACTCTCGAACTTCTCTTTTTGACTTTTTGGATGCTCCTGATCATTTTCTGAACATCTTCGTATGAGTTAAAAATCGGGGTTTTGTCAACTGAAAGGTGGGGGAAGGTATGTCTCGATTTTTTTGCGGATGTTTATTCATACACTTCCAACTCCGGTAATTATACGCACCTATTAGTACATCATAGATTATTCCGTATATTGTATTAGTCGAACATCCATGGTTCCTTCCACACCCCACGTAGTTTTCTGCGTCGCGTCTCGAATTACGTTGAATCTAATTATTCCAAAAAGCCGGTTTCTGTTGTCAAAGATAACAAGTTTATTCATATAATCGGGGTAGAGATTTTGAATAATCATTAAAACTTTTTCATTAAAAGTTTGACCCCATTCTTGTTGGAATTAGAATAATAAGGTCATATTGTCAACTTATTGACTAGATAGCTGGTAGTATACAAATAATATACTAAGTGACATATAAATCCGAACACCCAGTTTAAATGGTTTTATTTTAATAAAATTTTGTATAAGTACTTAATGAAGCATAATAAGTAAATGATAAAAATTTCAAAATGATTGCACTGCTTTAAAGCCCTTTGATCTTTAATAATGTGTGGATGCACCCTGATGTGCTACGCATTCTCCAACGCGCCTAGGCATGCTTCTGATCAGGTGGTCAATGTCCTCCTGTGGTATCTCATTCCAGGCAACCACAAACTCCTCTCGAAGTGCTTCTAGAGTCTGAGGAGGACGTTGCAAATTGAGCAATCTCCTACCCATCATATCCCACACGTGCTCAATTGGGGATAAGTCGGGAGATCTTGGTTGCCGCGGTAACAATGTGACATCGTTAAGTTGAAAGAAGTCTATTGTGACTCTTGCAACATGTGGTCGGGCATTATCTTGTTGGAAAGTTGGATCTGCCAGGGTGTCAAGATAGGGTAAAAGATGGGGTTCTAGAACTTCGTGGATATAACGCTGCGCGTTCATGTTACCTCTGATGAAGATTAAAGGTGACCTGGAACCATAAGCTATAGCACCCCAAACCATAACTTCAACAGTGTGATGAACATATCTTTCAACAAAAAACTGTGGATTCCTCCTTTCACCACGTCGCCTTCTAACCCTGGCACGACCATCGTGCATGCCTGAACAAAATCGAGACTCGCCACTAAAGACAATACTGTTCCATTCCTGATCCCAGAGTGACCGTTGTCTGCACCACCCAAGGCGATTACGTCGGTGTTCTCGAGTTAAAGGGAGGACCCAGTGTGGCCGGTATGAAAACAAGCCAAAACTTCTCATTCGTCGGTAAACACTTCGCATGCCAATAGGTCTTCCGTGTTCTGCAAACCATCCATTTGCAATGGACCTGGTAGTGGAGAAACGGTCCCTTAAGGCCAATAATCTTAGGCGGCGATCTTCACGGTCTGTTGTTCTACGGCGGCGTCCAGTGCCCCTTGCTCTTTGCGTACGGCCTTCTCGAAGCCATGCCTGACAATACCTAACCACAGTGTCTACACTTCTTTGCACTCTAACTGCAATTGCCCGAAAAGAAAGTCCAGCTTCCCGAAGTCCCACTATACGGCCCCTATCAAACTCACTAAGTTGACGAAATCGTACAGGTCTCCGTACTCTAGGCATCGTAACCGATCGTAAAGGATGTCAAGAACCAAAATCCGCCAACGTTGATTCTTCACTGCGGCTGAAGTATTCATTTTTAGAGCGTTAGTGAATTAAAAAAAAGCAGTATAAAAACCGGAATGTCCAACTGATAAGGCTGAAAATTTGTTCACTTGTTATTTACAGTAAGATAAATACATTCACCAATTTTTATTAAAATAAAACCATTTAAACTGGGTGTTCGGATTTATATGTCACTTAGTATACATTCCTCGCCTGCTACAAATGGGCATCAAGTGAACCACAGCTAGCTTCTAGAAAAACCTGCATAATGTTAAAAAGCGACATAATGTCACGACATGAGGTTCATTATAGGTTCATCTTTATTCACTCTGGACATGCGCTTGCGGTATAGAGCTGCATCCGCGCCATTACCGCGTCTAATATCGTATTAAGTTTAACATGTTCGACTTTGTGTGCCAAAAAATGAAAGGGGTATATATAAAGTGCTGGAATGACTTACCAGTATTGTCATAAATACAGAAGACATACATTTTGGTATCTAGATGTAAACTGTATCCATCGAAGAAACAAAGTAAAATCAAACATATACACCCGTATTGCACGTGATCAAGAACTTAACCGTAGGAGACGCTACAGGGCCGTATCAAGCTATTGTGACTGATCTATCAAAAAATGTCGTACAAGATATGTGTTGCTGTAAATTCTATCAAAAGCATAGTAAATTATCAGGAATATACCACGCCTTTCTAATCATATTTCGACATTAGGAATCAGTGCAAAAAATTCTGTATTCACCATTTCAGCAAAATGTTACTAAAACGCACACGAAAAAAACTTGTGGACGATCTCAGTTGAAATTGTTCATATTATATAATAATATATAATAATATTTACAAATCAACCATCTATTCACAATGCAGAGCAAATTTTTTTGAGCAAATAGAAACTACAGACGTAGTAGTAGTAGTACAAAAGTTTATTACAGACTCCATAAAGTTTGTTAGTTTTGATTGCTATTAAAATTTACATGAGAAATAGGAAGAAGGTCAAAATGGAACTATTATGCTTTGGAACTCCTAAATTAACCCTAATTTTGTGTAATTATAAATTTGGAATTTCCGCATTAATAACTAGAAACTTACACTTTGATTGCAGTCTATAATGAACTTGCCAAAAAGCCCGTTAAACTGCCAGTCTTAATGGTATCAATCGATTTATATGCTGTATTCCGAGGAGCTTGAATCATCAGAATTGTTGATGTCAATTATAAGGGGTTCAACTTGGGTGTCAATGATATTGTCCATATCCCACATTTTGGTTTCAACCTTCTCTTGGACATGGTCAATACATGTTCTCCATTTTGCTGGCGTAGTTCTATCGGCAGCAACATCAAACAGTTTTTTAAGGTCAGAAAACTTAAAAGTGCTGTTATTTGACGCCACGTATTGCGTGATGTCGGCCCAAATCAACTCGATAGGATTCAGTTCGCAGTGATAGGGAGGCAGCCTGAGAATCGTTTTATTTTGGTTTTTGGCCATTTCGTCAACAATTTTTAAATCATATTTATACTTATGTCGCTTGACTATATTTATCAGCTCAGCTTTGACCATTGTTTGGTCGAAGTCGATCTTCTTTGAGACAAGCCACTGTTGAATGTCTGCCTTTTTGGTGGCCATTGTTGGAATTTTTTCCAATTTTCTGGAGTGGTACGGGGCATTATCCATCACAATAATTGCGTTATCATCAAGTGTCGGCAAAAATTTTTTGAACCAATTTTCAAATGAGTTACCATCCATTTCTTCGTGATAGTCTCCAGTTTTTTTGGATTCAAATGCCCACAATGCTTCAGGAACAAATCCATCTACGCTACCTATGTGGCAAATGATCAGGCGTTTTCCCTTGCCTGAAAGTAATTAGTTATTTTACTTCTCAGCGAGCGCACTAAATGACGAAATTAAGCAACTTACTCTTCTTAGGTTAGTGTAGGATAGGGTCTTAGATTAGTTTTTGGGTGAAGGAAATACTCAGAAACTTGGATAAACCTTTCCCTGCGTATGCCCCGCGTACACCCATGTTTCGTCTAAATAATAAATTTTTCTTCCTTCAGCGCGGAATTGCCTAATTTTTCTAAGGTATTCTCTCCTCCAGATAACAATTTCCTCCTTTTCTATCAATAAACTATTCCTTCCTCTTTTCAAAAATCGAAAGTCTAGTTCTTTCAACAGCTTATGGAACGTAGATCTTTTAAAATTTGGCAGGTCCTCATCATCATTCACTTGCTTCAATATTTTATCTATTGTAGGTATTTCATTCCTGAAGAAAAAGTGATGTACTTTTCTTCTAATGGCACTTTTGTCAAAGTCATCTATTTTTTCGATGATTTTTTTTCTCGCTGGATATGTTTTTGGCTCAGATAGTGAGTGATTTTGTCTATATTCCTTCAAGATTTTGTAAACACTTGATCGACCTACTCCAGAAATTTCAGCAACCTTACATACGATATTTTCTATAGCCAATCCACTATTCTCTTGCACCTGGTTCTTGTAGATATTTAGAATAATTTGTTTTTCACCTGCGCTAAGATGAAGCTTTTTAGCCCTTTTTTTGGGTGACGTTAAGCTGATTTCAACCACTTCATCAGCTGTATCTGTGTCAGACATTTTAGACTAATATTAAATTTCCGCAAGAAAAATCAAGTCAAGACGTGCATAAAACGTAAGGCTTAATGTCACAATGATCATGTTTTATTGGGAAAATTGTCAGAAATCGCCGAATGTTGAACAGAAGCATTACAAGAAGTCTAACCTTGCAATGTGAGGCTACAAATCGATATTCTTATAGGGGGGAAGGGTAGGGAGCTGTTATGGTTCCTATTAACCTTGGTGAAAGTTGGAAACGGTAATATCATATATGGCATACATTCGGTTGAAGGTGTGTGCACGGAAAATAGATTGCGGATAGGATTTTAATAGATAAATCTGCACAAAAAAACACAAAAGGAGATTTTTGTATTTCCCTGAAGAATATCTCAAGGTTATTTCAGATGTACTCATCGAAACTTTATGGAAGGATTATCGAAACCTTATTTTCAATTGCGATAGGGCCACATACATCGACATCGCATTAGTGTGAAAAATAAGACAATAGAAAAAAATTCCCTCACTGATGCTATCTCTTAGGAAAAATTTAACTATAAAGATTGCACAAAAATTTTCTTCTCCTTTTTGAGCTTGTTTTCGCATCTCCGTATATGCCGTTCATAATTTGCTGCAGTTCAAATTGGAATATACCTTTGTGATGCCATTTATTGTTATATAATGTCCTTTACAACAGTTATTGCACGTATTGCACCAACAGATTGATTTGTGATCCATGCGAATGTGATCAACCACTCTGGCGAAAACTCGCCGAGCGTGGCAACCGTGCGACTTTGTCTGGAGGCTCGTCGCTACAAGCCAATCAGGAAGAGGCCGACAGAGCGCCATGGCTACCGATCACGCGTTGATCACGAATCAACCACTGTTTACGATTACTTTGTAGCTTCGTTAGATACACTTTAGATACAGATATAACAAAAGGGAATGTAGATAGCTTCAGAAAATGCTTTTCGATCCAGATTTTATTGAACTATGGTCTGGTACCAAAAAGGGAGAGAGCGGTAAAACGCATAGCATGCTACTGCTGGCGCAGGGTGCGTTTGAATTGACAATTGACCGGTGCGCGGGTATGCCTCCGTATTAAAAGACAGCAGTGGCGTACGAGGTGTCATGCTGCTCGCTTCCTTTTCGGTAGCCAAGCAAGAATTTGATTATAAGACTGAAATAGATGCTAGATCTTTGGCAAAGACTGAAGATTCCGTCATGAGAACAGAACATGACAAGAAATGCAAACCTGAACTTGATTTTCTTCTTATTTCTAGAGCCATGAATAACTTAAATGAATAATTCATTTCGTTATAATTTTCAAACCTGGAAAGGGCTTAGAGAAGAGCAGTGGATAGAAGACCTAGGCAAATAAAAAGGCTCTGGTTTCCGCAACTGAAAGCAAACGCTTGTTTATCTGATAATATTTCAGTCGAATGCCTTATGTGGACATATCTAGAATAAAAAATGACCGCACACTAAGTTGTTCCACTAGAAAAGACTACACTACGACATGTTAGATTTCTAAGCAACTATTCATACTTAACAATAGAGGAGTGTCAGTCAATACAGTTCCATGAGACCAGGGATCCCCTTTAGGCTAGTTGTCCGGCTTAGAGCACTTTTCTCTACCTTTGATCTTTGACGATTTCATTCAATTTCGATCGACGAGAACATCTTGAGGAGCAGCATGGTACTTCTTGTTCCAACAAGCCACCTACTCCTTCAGATCATCCACCAATCACCGCACTCTGTTTTTCGTTGCTAATAATTCGCTGTATTTTTTTTTCATACTGATCCTGCCGCCTAGATGAATCATAAATACCGAGACACCTCGACTGCTATTAGGCGCTTATTAATTCGTTCTTCATACCGCCCAAGGCAACCAGAGTTAGGAAAAGCCTTCTCAGGCAGATTATTCCACGGTGTCCACTCCTTAGGAATAAAGGCTGACGAGATGTACCTAGACTCCGACCAGACAAAACGAATGACCCTTTGACAGAACTCGGCCATCCATCAAAACCGGCTGAACAATAGGGCGCGTCTTTTTAGTCAAGGTTACAGTACTGTGCCTTGGAAGAATTAAACTGTACCAGATTGTTGCGCTCCCAAGTAATGATACTTTCAGAGTTCTCGTCAGGGAGACCGTCACTGCTAATCTTGTCTCCAGTTCATCAGCAGAGATCGATAATGTTACTTGACGAAAGCTGAATCACAAGTGTCGGCAGTACAGTAGTAAAATTTGGGTCCGAGGCCTAGGATTTTTGGTAGCAGTATATTTAAACTGTCCCTCGTAGACTTTGGGACCAGCGAGTTAATGAAATTAGCCTCTGAAAGACTCTAGTTCTGAGACAGCCTACTGCGTCTCGAATTAAGTGGCCCCCAACGGTGAGACGAATGAGAGCCCGCGGCCATTTCCAGGATTAAGTTTATCATCTTTGCTACGTTACATCAGGAATGTCTTTATAGATGACACAGGCGAATGGGCGCAGCTCCTGAATTGGCTGGAATTAAGGCGCGCCCAAAATGGGGCGACCCGACCGACAAATGTCTAGCGTGACTCGCGATATTCTTTATCATTGTTGATGCTCATTGTTTTCACGTTTGATTTATTGGAGATCTAGAAACGTAGAAAGGTTCTTTTCTTGCATGTTCAAGGTATGATGAAGAAATGAATTGCTTTAGCTGAGCAATGGCCTCTCCTATTGTCTATAACTTCGTTGGCAGGTAGGAAAGGTTGAGTAGTGGCACCAGTAACTGAATACTTGACTGGAGTTTCAACCTCAAAATTTCGTTTTGGGACCCTGGACCAAGATATCTAATTAGTTATTCGTTCCAAGGTTCCTTTCGACACTTATACTACAAAAATTTGGTGTTTGAGTTCTTATTAGTGTCGTAAATCCATTATCTACAAAAAGCGCCATTTTCCAGTAATTGAATAGTTTGCACCTAGTGATTAGTATTCCTATGAATTGTTTGAAATGCTCTAGCAGTAACCCCGACGTTTCTTTTAACCACTTCAGGATAATGACCTGGAAACAAAGCCAATCATCTTTTCCCGGGCATTCATCCCTGAAAGGAGTGGGCATCGAGCTTTGCTTTAAGATATTTTCAATTCAGCCCTAAGTAATTGTCACACAGAGGGAATCCCAATTTCGCTTCATTCATAATCCAACTAACCACTTTGCTTCCTTCCTTCTATGTAAGTATGGTAGGTGGCCACATTTTCCTAACCATGGGAGTTTTCTTCCTTAGTTTATAGATCAGGTAATCAAATTTGATGTTTTTGTTGTTTTACTTATTCTCTTTTTTTGTTTCTTGTTATCCTTTATCTCATTTAGAAAAAATATAGAACAAGATTATCACCTAAATATTGACCTAAAGATATCAAAATCCAAGGTGTCTAATTACTGGATTTTGAACCTGGTGCTATTTTGTTTGAACCCCTGTTCGACTACTAGAGCATGTATGGTACATTTTTCACATTATTGATCATATGCTTAAATACTGTAAACATTCTAGATTGAAACTTGACTATTTTTTTCAAAAAACGGGAAACAAGTGGTCTTTCCAGTAAATGTGCAGGTGTTCATCAACTGGATAACCACCCTTCACAGGTCACACAGCCAATTTTCATTAACTATGAATTGTACTTCATGCATTCTCCATCCAAATAGATTCTATTAAAGCAATATATAAATATAAAATCATAAATATAATAAAAATGCCTACAAATCATGCTAAAAACATGTGGGGTCTTAACACTCACATTTGCTGCTTCCTAATATGTAACCGTTCACTTTGAATTGTCATAACCGGCTCAATTTAAGATCCAGATTCACGAAAACGCTTGATAGCGGGCATGAAAATACCCCAAGGTAACGCTAGTCTTATTTCAAATAATTTTTAACGAAATTTTCTATTACTGGTGCGTGTTCAATCACTAGTACTACTACCCTAATCATCAGAGATGACTTCCTAGTTGAATAACTGGCACTGGGACACAAGCTATTGCAAAAACTGTTCAAGATTATCTTGCACCGTTCCTATAGGAATACATTTCAAAAATATTCAGGATCAGACTGAGATAGCAAAGTAGTTGTCTAAAAAAGGTATGACATCTAGTATCTCAATCTTTCCTATAAGATGTAGAATCCAGTTCTCACCTACCTTACCCATTTCTGGAATTGTTCTAGTCAATTAATTGAACTGAGTTCTCATGAAAACGTAATTCATTGTTCCTTCAAACATTAAAATAAAACCCTGTGCACTATACATTTTCAAATGCCACTATTTTTCAGGAGTCTCTGGATACCTAGTCAAGTATGTTTATGTGACTGTATTAGGGAAATCTGTTTAAAAATGCTTTTCAGTCTATCGAAGGACCCAGATACGGGTTTACATACTCACTAAAGTATTCAGATACATAGAAATATGTGATAAACACATTTGAAGTGGCTATAAAAAACAACAACTTTCATGTACACTTCGGTAATAGAACATCCGGTATAATCCTTAACATTTTTGAAACAGTGCCGCATGGGTATCATGTAAAAAACCTATAAAACGTCAAAAAAAAACCTGTAAGATGTCATCTTGCAAACTAGGTAGTTTTTAGGGCGCAAACTGTTTGCTCACTAGGATCGTTGTGAACGTCCATCTAAGGAGGAATCACTCAACTAAACTAAAGGCATTATTGGTTGCATACGTGTTTTGAGGAAAAATGTGTATAAAATTAGTGATATTTGCTGTGTGAGAAAATCATTACTGAATATGCTGCCAATGAAGTATATCTATTGGCTATGCCTGACGGGTTATTTTTATGTTGTGCTTTCTGAAGAGAGGTTATGTTCAAAGTTATAAATTACGAAAAACTGAGGAGATTTACGGGAAATCATCACCGCGCCCGCATTGTGTGTAATTACTATTAGCATGTATATGGCTTGTAATTCGACCGTGTACAGTGAATATAATTATTTCTTATATCTTTCTTTGTTTTGAAATTCAGTAAATTTGTATATGTAATTTCCAGAATGGATAAGAAAAAGTGGATGCGCAACTAATTTCTAGCATTGAATCTCAATTAAGTGTATTTGAGACAAGAACCCAATGTAATTATGATCAAGACATACAACTTACAGCTTAGACCTCCAGTAATGCCATCTCAGGAGCAGATTTTACATCACATCAGAGCCAAAGATTGATAACAAGCCTCATGACGTTTAGGCAACACGTACAACTAGGTGCTAAGTTAATATCTTGTAGAAAAACCTACATAATGTCAAACAAAAAAACCAGCATAATGCCAAAAAAAAATCGGTATAATGTCACTTTTCAAGATACGTGATACCCGTGCCGGTGCAGGGTAATCCTGAGTTTTTCAAAAAGTTTGTGTCTCAGGACAATCCTCGCAAGCATGTCTGGGCCACCCTGTACCTGCCATTTAATTGCAATGCTGGTGAAACGGCTTGTATGGATGATGATAAGAGTGTTAATAGTGGCTAATAACCATAGAAGTCGATGTCGATTATAAAAAAAGAGTGTGAGTAATTATGAAACAGCTATTACATTTCCTTCATCGACAATACGCTATAATAGGGTACAGATTTACCAACTTGGACGCCCTGTAACGCGGAAGCTACTCGTGGATGAACACTGACTCATTAAACATTTTGTTCTGCAGGTCGAAATCTAAATTTTCAAAAAAAATATCCAAAAGCCATAAGGTTCCGCGTAGTCATTTGATGATACGTTTTCTTTTTCAATAAATTCAGTTCATTTGAACTAAGAACCTTGAATATAGGGGAGGAAAATCCAGACTTACACAAATAGCGTAATCATCTTGAAGCGTAACCTCGTCAGGAAAATTGCATGTTTTCCATATTCGGCCTCTTGTCCCTGCGTACAAATTAAACATTTCTTACCCAGTCTGTAATCCATCTTTTTCTCTCTTATTTCCAACTGTCTTGTCTCCTAATCACTCGTCCGGATCCCGCCACTAGCATACGCAATATCCTCATCTTGTTCCCCCCGTTCCCCTCTCGTCCTAGTTCCGACGTCGCCGTCTCGGCGGCTGGCATCGCGGTGCCCCCAACCTCCAACTCGCCCCTCAATGCCCCTAAACCCCCTCCCGCCTACCCCCACACGCACTCACTAATCGCAGAATCAACAGTGTGCCATCGGCGTTGCCAGTTGCATCGGTTACATAATTTTTCTGAGTATCATGACCTCCTTCCCCGACCCCGTTGGTGAACTGAAGACAAGGAGGTTCATAACGGCCTCGATTGTTTTAACAGATATTACGTAGGGCACGCCATCATTTATCTAATATAAAAAAACTATTTATTGTTTTTAAAATGATTTTTACACGGAAGCACTCGCGCATTGAGAAGCCTAAATGCCAGAACACGGCGGCTGCTATGAGGACCCCAAAGAAACTTTGTTTACCCGATTTTTGAACTGCCTAATGTTAGTAGTACTGGGAAAAGCCTTCTATTGTAGGTTGTACTTGATGGCCTAGGGACAAAGAAACGGGCGTATTGGCCAGTTCTGGATGAGGAGAGCTCTGAGGGGCAAAGCTCGTTGGTGTACCGGTAGAAGAGGGCTAGATGGCTGACGGGTCGCCGGTGCGAAAGTGTCCCGAGACTGTCCGTTAGAGAAGAGTCATCGATCAGTCGGACAGCCCTCCTCTGGACAGCATCGAGCATGAATAATGTAGTCGAGGCGGCAGGAGCCCAAACGTGTGAGCCATGCTCGAGTCTAGGCCTTATCTGGGCCTTGTACAGGGTGAGGAGCTCATGTTGAGAAAAGTACTTTAAATCATATAAACAGAATATTTTCCCCAAATATTAGGTATCGTTAGTTATGCCACTACCCAAAATCAACAATAAAGGACAATTTAGTAACTTAAGACCGATCAGACATTTACCAGTTCTTTTTAAAGTATTATAATACACAAACAAAAAAATACCATACTTGAAATTGAAGGGCAAGATTATCAATTAGTTAACGATAGAAAGCTGATCGCCGATCACTTTGTAGACTATTTTAGCAGCATCGGTAGAGTCGTGGCAGAGAAAAACAGCAATAAACAAAATCTTTTACGTCATTTTGAAAAGACTATAAAGACAGAATCATTTATCTAAGAGGACACGTCAGAAGACGAGGTGATAAATACCATCATGTCTTTGAAAAATAAAAAGGCTCCGGGCTGGGATGAAATTAGAGCTGAAACTCTAAAAATAATTGCTATCGAAATTTAGGAACCATTAGCTTTAATAATAAACTGGGCATTCCATACTGGACAGTGCCTTTCAGGCTTTAGGAAAGGGGTTATATTTCCTGTATTTAAAAGTGGGCAGACGACCAACATGGTTATCTATAGAACAATCACTCTGTTATCTAATATCTCCAAAATCTTCAAGAAAATCCTAAAAAATCGCATGAATAACTATATAACACAGAAAAGCATATTATCAGAAAAGCAATTTGGATTTGTTGAAGGCAAATCAACAGAAGGCGCGATCAACTATGTCACCACAAAACTGTCAAATCATGTAGCCGACAAGATACCTTGATTTTTATTGACTTGTCAAAAGCTTTCGATACAGTTAGTCACGCTGAACTCCTAGATACCCTTCAAAACATAGGATTTAGAGGTACATCAGATAACCTATTGGAATCTTATATCTCTGGTAGAACTCATACGGAAAAAATTGAGAATACTTACAGTAAAATAGCAACGGTCGAGTACAGAGTTCCCCAGGGAAGCATCTTAGGGCCTTTACTCTTTAACATATATTTGGCAGAGTTGTTCAAACAAAAAATTGAAGGTAACATCGTGAGCTACGCTGATGACACTGTTGTGATATATACAAATGCAAACTGGACAGATCTAAGAAACGTAGCACAAAATGATCTTTGTAAAATCAAAGACTAGTTTGGTAGGTTATTAACAATAAATTTTGAAAATACTAATTTTACTCCTTTCACATCATATGCCAACAAGTGCCATCTTACCATCATCTACAAATAAAAAACACTGAGTATAATTAATGTAAAATAAATAAAGTAAATGGCGTAAAATATTTAGGAATTTACATAGATGCACACCTCAGGTGGGATATGCATATAACGTACTATATGTCGCGAAAAATTTGCAATCCGTTCTATATCGCATAAGAAGAACTAAAAACATACTAGAGTATTGTCAATTAAAAGTACTAAATCATGCATTGGCGGAATCTCACATAAATTATGGTATAGTAGCATGAGGAGCAGCAAACATAACTCATATATTCAAATTAGAAATAACTCAAAAAAGTATTTTAAACATCTCATAAACCCCGACTGTATCCAACTGACCATCCCTATAGAGACACTGGTATATTAGATATAAGGCAATTATACCTACTAGAAGTTTTGATAGTGCAACAAATATCCCGTCCTCCCAACCAAGAGCCGATACATTCTTCACAAACAAGAAACAGGAATTATTTAAAGGTGCCAAAACCAGAAAAAAAATATAATGCTCAGATCATATTCTTACCTAGGACCAAGATGTTACAATCTTCTTCCATAAGACCTGAAGATGATACGTTCCAAACACCCATTTAAAAGGAAATAGGCTGGATAACATCTATGCCCAGACAAAGAATTCACGAAATCGTTGTCTTAAAAGATTACACTTAACATGAAAACCAATTACTAGAATAAAGTTACCGAATTAGACAAAATACCCTATACCCAACACTACTGATTTAGACAATATACCCCTGCTATACTTATTCACCGATTTTGACAACATACTCGATATATCCCCCAAACAGAGAACATAAAACAAAAACACTAACAACCTAAGATATACTTTGTGCCCTAAATGAGACATTTCGCCTTAAAAAGGATCTATAAAATTAAATGAAGTCATCCATACTCCCACTTTGTCAGATAATGTATTTTAAAATTATATTCAATGTTGTTGTTGTTATTCTTTTCTTAGAAAATCACGTGTGTCTTTTTATTTCTAGTTTAAGTAGTACGTAATTATTCATAAGGCTAGCCTTCTGCGCGTTTTCTACCATGCTTATTGTTCTAAAATATGTCATTTCTAGTTATCTGCTTATAGTTTGGACAATAAACATTATTATTATTATTCTTATTATTATTATTATATACAAACAAATTTTAGAGTTTGCTTGCACTAACAATATTTTGCCTGAGAGGCAGTTTGGGTTTCGAAAAGGGCGTAGCACTGTTTCTTCGCAATCTGTTATAATTGATGATATAATCTTCAATTTAGATAGTAAGCTGGCAACAGTTTTTGTCTCTCAAGATTTTCATAAGACATTCAGTACTATAAGCCATGATGTAGCCAAGTGTAGATATTTTGTATTTGATAAACCGGCACTACGTTTCCTAGAGTCATATCTTAAAGACAGACAGCAACTGGTGGTTCTGGGCACAAGTATTTGAAATTTACAGAATGTTCCTTTAGAGGTACTACAAAGTTAGGATCCAGAGCCCCTTTTATTCTTAATATATACATTCGATTTGGTCGTCAAAATTAAAAACTCTATTGTATCTTGTTATGCCGATGATACTGAATTATTTTTCAGCTTTCCCCCTGATAATTTCTAAATCGCTGACGTTAAAATTAATATTGATCTCGAAAGTTTTAATAGCTATTCTGATGTTAATGTTAATAACATGAAACTCAGTCCTAAAAATCAAATGTTGTGCTTTTTTTTGCAAAAAGGAAAAGCGAGGTCACCTGAAAGCCTGGACCTGAAAATAGGCAGCACAGATTTAAAATTCAATGATAGACGAAGAGCTACGTTTTCGCATGAATTTTGACAGCGCCATCAAAACATGCTATTTCAGCCTGAAACTTATATACCAACAGACACTTCGTCAGTTTCAAAACAAAAAAGCGATTATCTGAATCATTGATTATTTCCAAAATTTTCATGTAGAATCATAACGTATTATCCTTGCTTAGATCAAATGTTCGCCTACAGACTACAGAAAAATCAAAACTATTGTTACCAGTTGACAAATCTTAGAAAATATACTAAGTGACATATAAATCCGAACACACAGTTTAAATGGTTTTATTTTAATAAAAGTTGGTGAATGTATTTATCTTACTGTAAATAATAAGTGAAAAATTTTTCAGCCTTATCAGTTGGACATTCCGGTTTTTATACTGTTTTTTTTTAATTCACTAACGCTCTAAAAATGAATATTTCAGCCGCAGTAAAGAATCAACGTTGGCGGATTTTGGTTCTTGACATCATTTACGATCGGTTACGATGCCTAGAGTACGGAGACCTGTATGATTTCGTCAACTTAGTGTGTTTGATAGGGGCCTTATAGTGGGACTTCGGGAAGCTGGACTTTCTTTTCGGGCAATTGCAGTTATAGTGCACTGTGGTTAGGTGTTGTCAGGCATGGCTTCGAGAAGGCCGTACGCAAAGAGCAAGGGGCACTGGACGCCGCCGTAGAACAACAGACCGTGAAGATTGCCGCCTAAGATTATTGGCCTTAAGGGACCGTTTCTCCACTACCAGGATTATTGCAAATGAATGGTTTGCAGACCACGGAAGACCTATTGGCATGCGAAGTGTTTACCGACGAATGAGAAGTTTTGGCTTGTTTTCATACCGGCCACACTGGGTCCTCCCTTTAACTCGAGAACACCGACGTAATCGCCTTGAGTGGTGCAGACAACGGTCACTCTGGGATCAGGAATGGAACAGTATTGTCTTTAGTGACGAGTCTCGATTTTGTTTAGGCATGCACGATGGTCGTGCCAGGGTTAGAAGGCGACGTGGTGAAAGGAGGAATCCACAGTTTTACAAGATAATGCCCGACCACATGTTGCAAGAGTCACAATAGACTTCTTCCAACATAATGATGTCACATTGAGATTGCTCAATTTGCAACGTCCTCCTCAGACTCTAGAAGCACTTCGAGAGGAGTTGGTGGTTGCCTGGAATGAGAGGTATCTGTGGTAACAGGAGGACATTGACCACCTAATCAGAAGCATGCCTAGGCGCGTTGGAGAATGCGTAGCACATCAGGGTGCATCCACACATTATTAAAGGTCAAACGGCTTTAAAGCAGTGCAATCATTTTGAAATTTTTATCATTTACTTATTATGCTCCATTAAGTACTTATACAAAATTTTAATAAAATAAAACCATTTAAACTGGGTGTTCGGATTTATATGTCACTTAGTATATGTTTATCTAACTGACCCAATCAAAGATTTACGACGGCTTAAAATTGATAACCTGTTCAGATATTCACTTTTGTCAATTGTAAAATTTATTATAACTACGCATTCACCACTACGTTTATGGAACAAGCTAACATATAGAACAAGCATTCATGATTTAAATTCAAGGTATATGATCACATTATCCATACCAAGACATCGTACACCCATATTCTAGCGCTCTTACTCACATACCGCCCCAAAGCTAGTGTGCGTTAAAAAAATCAGCAAAAACGTGAAAAAAATTTAAAAATTATCCAGTATTTATTTGATCAAAAATTTTAAGTACCGCTCTGCAGTGGCGTAGCAAGGGGAGGCGGGGCGGGCCGCACCGGTCGTCATATTTTTTGGGTCGACACCCACCCGGTGACTCAACTTTTTCCGAGTTGAACTTCAGACAAGATCGAAGTTTCTTCAAGTTCAGCTTCATTATTTGAGATCGTACAAACTAATACGTTGCTTTTGGCGAATACTGAAGAACTGAAATTAGTTACTGATTCTTATGATGAAGTCTCAAACAGAAGACACTAAAAAGCCGCTAATATTACAGTTTCTGATTGGGTATCTCTCTTTTTTAAAGTTTATTGTAGAGTGGGTTTTACAAAATCTCTTCCAAATCTTATGATTGCACTAGAATTGTTCATGGCAGTATGCGTGTCGGTAGCTTCATGTGAAAGGAGTTTCAGTAAACTAAAATTAATAAAAACCTTTTGCGGGCAACAATGGCCCAATTGCTGCTTAGTAATCTTGGTATATTAGCTATCGAACACTCGGCAATATAGAATATAAATTTTGATGAAGTTATTTCTGGGTGTGCAGCTGACAAAGCTAGAAAGAAGAGATTTTAATTGAAAGATAAAAATATTCTTTAGGAATTAGTTTTTATTGTTTTGTTATTTGTTCAATATTCCAAATATAAATATTAAATGATCCATGAAGTTTATAAATTATATAAAATGTATTGCTTTCGATTTTCGATGGGGTGACACCACCAACCTCCGCACCATGTGCCACCCAAAGTCGCTACGCCACTGCTGCTCTGTCACTTGTTTTTCTTGTAAATACTGTTGAAGTTGTCGCCGCTCGATTTAAAAACAAAAGTTTCTTAACTTCTTCCTAAGTCTGCAATATTTGAGGCCGTATCCACCTCGACTGCCTTTGTAGTTCGGAACGGAAACATCGGAACGATCTGAATACGCTCGCGAAATGTCAGTATAAACTTGAAGACACTAGCCGTAAACTAACATCAAATCGATAACTTCGTTATTGCTATAGAAATATGCCAATTTCGTTTTTTCAAACCCGATTATGAATAAGCACAAAACATCATACTTTGTGGTCTAGAATGCAGGGTCGGGCTTAGCTCTCACCAAGCTTTTCGGAACTTAATATCTCTGTTCTGTTAAGGCTCTGGTGTATGTATTAATAGGAAAATTTAATTTTTGTTATCTCACCTATACGCTCTGTAAAAGAAACTGCCAACTTTAAGGACACCCTGAATACACTCCGCCATAAACATATCACCAAACCAGCGCAGCGCTCCTATCTTGACGTATAATACATCATTTTTCAAATGATCAAAAGTATCTATCAATTATTCCTTATACAGCTCGTTTGCGACTGGTAATCGCTTGCGCTGTGATTTCGCAAACTCAAGAAAGCTAAAATCGCATGTCACCAAGTCCGGGTTATTAAGTGCATGATCCAGATTCATCAGAAAACTGTTGAGTTATCCAAGAGCGATACGCCGATGCCTTGTCCATGTGAAGATAACACGAGCGCCGCGGCGATCTTTTGGGATATAATGCTCAAGGTGTCCAATGTTGCACTTTACTCATAAAGCCGACGTTTCCACATTTATTTGATCCCTTATTCAGGAGTACAAAATGCGAAAAATAAATTTCAACAGAATACAAAAATACCAAATAAAGTTATATGTTAAAAGTATATATCAAACTATACAAAGATGTTAAAATTGGTAGCATACACAAACTAACAAAAAATATATATACTACAATGGATGCGAGTGCAAATATTTTCTGCAGACCTGTCGGTCGCACTTGTCGTGCGTCATGGGGTTGTACACATTGCATATTTGGTAGTGGTCTTATAAGAGAAGGTAGCAGATACGATATTCACGTATGAGGTATACATACGAGCATTATGCATCATATGTAATTTAATGTTGGTATTCGTTTTCGTAAGTTAAAATTATTTAATAGTACCTCTTTTAAGTTAATCGAGTACAGAATTCTTATTGCATCCTAAAACAAATTAACCATGACAATACCTCTTCCTCTTGCTTGGCGGTGAACCACCAATTTCCATCAACTGCGTAAACTGCTGTTTTGCTTCTGGTGCTTAGCAATTCGTGGTAATGCTTCAATGCTACCTACTAAAAATTAGTTATATCCAGAGTCAAAATATTATTTACATCCTATTTACCATTTTCCACGAATATCCATCACATTTTGACGGCTACTGAGGTGAACAGCATGTGACATGTTTCGACTTCGCTAAGAGCTTTCCCGTTTTCCCTGGCTATCATTCAATAATGAATGAATACTATGTTATCTTTATTAATAAATGACAAGTTGAAATACTTTATCATCGTACTTCACTTATTTATATATTTCTCTTTGTCGACAAAAACTCCAGCTATCGACATAAAAAAATATGTCGCACAAAATTCTATACTAGTTGATATTTTGGTGACCTGCAGAGGTATTACGTAACTTGAAAAGTACATTATGTTGGTTGTTTGACATTATGTAGGTTTTTTATGACATTTAGGTTTTCCTACAAGTCAACTAGGTACTAGCTGTCTTTCACTTCATGCTCACTAGTAGCAGGCGCCTGATGGACTATTTGCACACTACGAGCTATCTAGTCCACAAGTTGACATTTTATCGGCTTTTTGGCAGTATCTAGGTATTACGTAGTAACCCCAGTAGTGAATTTAGGGAGGGGGCGCTGAGGGCGCCCCCCCTCCCCTAGACGTCTGATACTTGCTTTTGTAATCTAACACCATTGTGTTACTTTCTGACACATCATGGCGACAGAGGCATACAAGCATAAATGATAGCTATAGGAACTGAGCATTGCGATTTTTTTGTATCCTTTGCTACCATCATTTACGTTTACATCACAATTCTTACTATTTATACGTATATACGAGTATTGTGACTTGTGACAAATCTAAGTCTGAGTAATATATTAGCTATACAGAATTTATGTTCTGTTTGTTGCTCAATAGTAATTTGAAAAGTGTGTAAAGCTTGACTGATTTTGTTCGGGGTTGGTGTAGTAGCGAAGCACTATGTTAGAAGAACGCCTAAATTGGAAATAGACATTTTTGAGATTTGCTTAGCGGTGCGCCAGTGGCCTGTCCAGAAAATGCGTCCATCGATGCTCAATACCACACGTCTTGCATCACTTCTCGCGCATGTGTCTATTTATTTTGCTATATTGAATTCGTTTAAGTCACAGAGCTTCTGCACCTCAAGTGAATATGTACAGCCCTGTATTCCCGTTCTTGTTTCGTACAAAAATACATTATAAAAATAATCACGATCTAACAGATATAGTTTTTTCCAAAGATTTACAATATTTTTACATGCGATCAACACCGATTCGAAAACTGAAAAAACAACAACTATGCCGTAAATCTAAGTTAGACAACGAAAGTCTGAAGAATAACTGTAACATCTGTATTGGATTTCAAAAAATAAATGACTATACCTATTTATATTTTTATGATATATAAAGTGACATATAAAACCGAACACCCAGTTTAAATGGTTTTATTTTAATAAAATTTGGTATAAGTACTTAATGAAGCAGAATAAGTAAATGATAAAAATTTCAAAATGATTGCACTGCTTTAAAGCCCTTTGACCTTTAATAATGTGTGGATGTACCCTGATGTGCTACGCATTCTCCAACGCGCCTAGGCATGCTTCTGATCAGGTGGTCAATGTCCTCCTGTGGTATCTCATTCCAGGCAACCACCAACTCCTCTCGAAGTGCTTCTAGAGTCTGAGGAGGACGTTGCAAATTGATCAATCTCCTACCCATCATATCCCACACGTGCTCAATTGGGGATAAGTCGGGAGATCTTGGTGGCCATGGTAACAATGTGACATCATTATGTTGAAATAAGTCTATTGTGACTCTTGCAACATGTGGTCGGGCATTATCTTGTTGGAAAGTTGGATCTGCCAGGGTGTCAAGATAGGGTAAAAGATGGGGTTCTAGAACTTCGTGGATATAACGCTGCGCGTTCATGTTACCTCTGATGAAGATTAAAGGTGACCTGGAACCATAAGCTATAGCACCCCAAACCATAACTCCAAAAGTGTGATGAACATGTCTTTCAACAAAAAACTGTGGATTCCTCCTTTCACCACGTCGCCTTCTAACCCTGGCACGACCATCGTGCATGCCTAAACAAAATCGAGACCCGTCACTAAAGACAATACTGTTCCATTCCTGATCCCAGAGTGACCGTTGTCTGCACCACTCAAGGCGATTAAGTCGGTGTTCTCGAGTTAAAGGGAGGACCCAGTGTGGCCGGTATGAAAACAAGCAAAAACTTCTCATTCGTCGGTAAACACTTCGCATGCCAATAGGTCTTCCGTGTTCTGCAAACCATTCATTTGCAATGGACCTGGTAGTGGAGAAACGGGCCCTTAAGGCCAATAATCTTAGGCGGCGATCTTCACGGTCTGTTGTTCTACGGCGGCGTCCAGTGTCCCTTGCTCTTTGCGTACGGCCTTCTCGAAGCCATGCCTGACAACACCTAACCACAGTGTCTACACTTCTTTGCACTCTAACTGCAATTGCCCGAAAAGAAAGTCCAGCTTCCCGAAGTCCCACTATACGGCCCCTATCAAACTCACTAAGTTGACGAAATCGTACAGGTCTCCGTACTCTAGGCATCGTAACCGATCGTAAAGGATGTCAAGAACCAAAATCCGCCAACGTTGATTCTTTACTGCGGCTGAAATATTCATTTTTAGAGCGTTAGTGAATGAAAAAAAAGCAGTATAAAAACCGGAATGTCCAACTGATAAGGCTAAACATTTTTTCACTTGTTATTTACAGTAAGATAAATACATTCACCAACTTTTATTAAAATAAAACCATTTAAACTGGGTGTTCGGATATACAGGGTGACTTTGAAGTTGAGTCATTAATTTTCAGATAATGATTGTAGAAGGAAGATAAACCAAAATATGTGTGTAAAAATAAAAAAAAAATTAAAAAAAATTTGTTACCTTGTTTTATAAAGTATCCTCCCGACAAGTATTTCAGTGCGGACCTGTATTTGATCGTGAGGTCCCCTGTGAGGTCTTAAGTCACCTGATTCACGAGCCCGTTGTACTACATTAACAAAGGCACGAGGGGTTGGTTGCACTCGATTGGGAAACCGATCCGCATAAACATGTGCCATTTTTTATTTCGTTTGAGCCACGCAACAGACACTATTCACACGCGACTGACACTAACTGTATGTATAACTGAACTGAATAAAATAAACATCGTTCCAAATTCTTTCGCTTTTTTGTTTCCGATGCGATGAACCGATAAGGTGGATTATATCCGTTGTTGCCAAACACGAGTACATGATATTATTGAGACAGGGCGGTACTCAAACTTCCAAAGGGCTATAACTTTGTTACTTTAATTTTACCAGAAAAATGGTAGAGGAAAAAAACATTTCTTTTGATCAGATCTATTCACTGTTAAAATAAATGACTCAACTTCGAAGTCACCCTGTATATGTCACTTAGTATACATATAAGTAATAGAAGTGCTTGATTGTGTCGTATTTGCTCCAATTACTTGATTTGCTTAATGAGCAGTTCAGAGTCTTAATCCTTGAGCTCAGTACACACTACTAGACCCCGTTGCGCAACTTGTCTATAGGCAGTCTAGAGACGGTCTCAAGACACGATCTATAGATGGTCTATAGACATCCTCCTTTGTCTCGTCTAGCGTCCATACGATAATGTGAATTTTTCCGTCTCATGATCGTTTTCGCCAACAAAGAAATTATTTTGTGTGGAATGGACTGGGATATGTCTCGAGGTCCCTCAGAATATTTTTTTTTTCGGTTAACAGAAAAATTAAGTTTTTTTATGTTTTAATATTTCATATTATTACACTAGTTAATTATAAATGTCAAGTACTTATTTTGTTCTTATATAATAAAATATTGCCTTTCTGAGGATTTCTGAGCATTTTCCATGTTTTTTTTTTCCAAGCTGCCATTGAGATTGAGATAGAAAACAATGAATTTTAGGAGCAATAATAGGATAAATTCTAGAAGTTCCACTGAGGTTGAAAAAATATCAGCCACAAATATCGTTTGCCCCCCCCCCCCTAGACGAAATCCTAAATCCGCCCTTGAATAACCCTGCCGATCGCATAAAGAATAATGACAAGCGCCATAGTAGTACTTTTTCTACACGTCTTATCTCATTTTGTTATTGTTTATGTTATTGGTTTACCTTCTTATTGATATATCATATACTATCATTGATGTACAGGGTGTTTTCAAAGTTAAGTCATTTATTTCAGGTGATTTTTCGTATACCAACTCCTTTTGATGAGTCCTATGGGCAGTTAAAATGAATTATCCAACTTTGAAAACACCCTGTATAGTATGGAATATGGATTTTTCTTATTACAGCTGCTATCGGACAAATAATCAAGTCAGCAGCCATGGTAATTCTTGTTCTACATCTTAATGAGTTCATAATGATATTTCACTTATCTATGCTGGCGCTGGTAGTTAAGTTCATATACATTTTATTATTACTCTGAATGGACCAATAATCAAGACAAGCGCCGCTGTCAACCTTGTTCTACACGTTAATAACTATAAATTTGGCCCATGCTAATACCCGATGTAACGAAGGCTTAAAATTATTATCGTAGCGTAAGATACCTGAAATGAAGTTTGACAAGGTGCGTTTCATCTAGTTAGAACTAGTTTTAACTTACTTTCATTTTTAAGCAGCAGTTAATGCTAGTCCTAATAAAGACACTTAACCAAAACTAATTTTAACTGTACAAAACGCGTTATACAAGGTGGGCCATAAAGGTGTTGGCAATTTCAATATTTAATTAAAAAATAACTACGCAATATAAAAGAAAAATATATGTATTTTTAAAAAGCAGAAAGATAGGAATTTTTGCGACTTAAAAATAATGTTTTTCAAATGACTTACTTCGGCTGCTTGGCACTCTTGAAACCGACGCTGCAGGTTTTGGAAAACTCGTTGAAAAGTTATTCTCGGTATTTTGTTACTTTCCTGAACAATATTCCTCTTCAGCTGCTCTGAATTAGCTGGATTATTCTCGTAGACCACCAATTTGAGGTAACCCCATAGGAAATAATCGCATGGAGAAAGATAGGGGCTACGTGGTGGCCATTCAATATCCCCCCCTTTTCGAAATAAGTTTTCCAGGAAAGGCATTTTTCAGCAGCTCTATAGATACCCTAGCTGTATGACATGTGGCTCCATTTTGCTAAAACCACATTCAAGAGGTTTTGCCTTGAAGTTCTTGCAAAGTCTGTTATCATATTGCAATAATTGTTAGCTTTAACTGCCATCGCTTGCCCTCTTTCGTCCTCAAAACAGTACGGTCCAATAATACCGGTTGACGTAATTCCAGCCCACACGACTAGTTTAGGGCTGTGAAGTGGACGTTCATGCAAGCGTCGTGATTAGTTTCGGACCAGAACCGACAATTTTGTTTAACATGGCCATTGAGGTGAAAATTGGCCTCATCACTAAGCATCGCGTTGTTAAAACTGTTGAATCGGTCTAGCATCAAATTGACAACGTTAAGTCGGTTATTGGCATCATCTGGTTTTAATTCTTGGACTAGTTGAACCCCATAAGCCTTCAAATTCAAATCACGCTTCAAAATTCGCCGCAAGCTCGTTCTTTTGATGTCCAAAGCCTGACTTCTCTTATGTGTTGGCTGTTGCAGATTTCTCTGAACTGAAACACGCTCTACATTGTCGACTGATCTTGCAGAAACTGGACGACCATGAGCTGTTATTACTACTGTCGAGCCGGTTGTTTCGAACATTCTGATCCATTTCCGTGTCACATTGGCGCTTGAAACTTCTCTTAAATCGCGTAAACCGTGTTCATGTCGATACAAACGTCGTGCAGTAATAACCGATTTATTGTTTTCATAATACGCTCAGACACAAAATGCACGCTGCGCTCCATGGCGACTAAATTTCCAGGCAACGGCGCGGCTAACAGCTTATCCTCCCAGCCCGCGCCCCGCGTTTCCGAGAAATTTAAGATTTAAATCACCTATACTCTTATGGCGCACCCTGTAGAATATATAAGAACGGGTTTTGGCTGTAGCACATGCATACCTAGTAGTGTAGTATAATTCCGAACGGACTAAGGTTTGGAACTAGGCGTCATATTAGCTTCTATTTAGCGCAACAAGAGCTACCCAATGACCCGCTACACATAGCTATTGGAGGTGAGACCAGATACCATAAAATCTCCCTCCCAATTAATGACTTGGGAGTCACATTTGACAGAAAACTTTCCTTCTCCTATCACATTGAAAATGCTGTTGTGGCTGCATCAAAGGCGTATGGTTTTATTGTAAGAAATACCGGTGATTTCCAAAACTCCTTTACACTGAAAATACTGTACTGTGCTTATGTAAGATCTAAGCTTGAGTATGCGTCCCTGGTATGGTATCCTCATCATCAAATATATATTGACCGCTTAGAGTCCGTTCAAAGAAAGTTTTTAAAATACCTCTCATACAAAGCTGACGAGATATATCCCGCTATAGGCTTTCCTCATAGTGAGTTGATGGCGAGACACAAAATCTATAATCTAGAGAGCAGACGCAAAATGAATTCACTGAAGTTCATTCACAAGCTCATCCATGGCATTATTGACTCCAGTGTCATCTTAGAACAACTTAACTTCTTAATTCCTAGGTTAGCGTCACGAACTAGTTTAACTTTTTACTTAGCCAGGCCTAGGACTGATATAGTTAAGTTTTCCCCTATATATATAATGTGCCGTAATTATAATTCAGTTAATAGAGTTTTAGATATATTTCGTTTTGTGCGACTTTGGGAGACATTAATGCTTATTTTCGTTAATGCTTGCTGGTGTGATTGTTGAGTGCTGGGTAGGTAAAGCTAGAACGCTTTTTTTTCCTCCCAGGTCTGTTTTGAGGTTTTTTTTACAGCGTTTTAGCTTTCTCTTCATACATCCACAACATGCATTTGTTTATATTTTCATGTTTATCCATCCTGTAATTGGCTATGACTGTTGGATGTTGCTAAATAAATAAAAAATAAATAAAAATAATGTAACAAGAATGGATAGTACTGTTGGCGCCATCTGTTGGAGACCGCGCCAGCCTCTCCTAGGCGCCAGAGCTTCATGCCCGCTATCTGTGTTTACGCGGATCGCGACCGCACATACCGTTTGGCGACATCTGTTGAGGACCGTGCTAGTGACTCGCTTGCTAGATCGACGCGAAGTGACCTCGGCGATTCTGGAATGCCGCTTTGTGGGTCACCGGAATATTCTCGACTCAACGAGTACCTGTGATGCGGGCTATATAGGGACGGCCGGGAGATGGTGGTAGAGTAGAGTAGAGTAAAGCAGAAGAATTATTCAGACATAAATAGTGGTGTACATAAATTTTCTATCTAGTCAAGATAAATAAATTAGTGCATTCCTTTTTCTGGAATCCAGTGTTTAATCCACACCCAAAGGAACCCAGAAAAGCGCTACAGTAACTTAAAATAGAGTTTATAATACCAGGACAATTTGCAGCTTCAATACAACAGAGTCCGTTACTTGACTCAACTCCGTAACATGATCCAATGATAGCAGTAAAATCGGAAGGTTGGCAACAGTGGTCATCGGCAGTACATCCGCTGTTATCCCGTTCGGGTTTCCAGGATCCCCGCTTCCGGCCGGACGGATGGACGGGATTTGCGGCGACGGCATCGACGCTGAGCGGCAGCAACCGGGACGTCGAGACCGGGAGCCTTCCATGACATGGTTTAGATTACCACAGGGATTTGCTTAAATAGCGAACTGGAGCTTAATGCTCAATGCCCCGATGTCCTGTTGTTGCTATGTCGCTATACGTAAATTATATTATATATAACTTTTTGTTCACAATGAGCTATGCAAAATTGAACCCAACTCTAGCGTTTATTCGTCGTAATATACAAGTAATCTGCTATTTTATAATGAACGCTTTCACAAAGTGTCGTATTTCCAATATCCTAAGACTACATTCTTACGGGGCAAAAAACAAAACAGTGCGGCATGCTTTCGTTCTCACTTTCGTGACTCTTGTCTTGACTTTTGAGTGAAAAGAGAACCAACGACAACCGTGGATAGTTCACACGATCACGATTCAGTTTGTTCCATGAAACTGACCATGAAGGAGTTGCTGGTTGATAGTTGTTATCTTTCGAGTTCTTATTTCAGTGGTGTGTTAGCGAAGAGGTCGAGAGCCATGTTGATAGATAAAAATAAAAGACAGACAAACCTTTGTTGCGTCAGAAAGTGGATACTTGCATAGAGAAATTTGGGGAAACACAATTTGGCAGAAGCTGACCTAAAAAAGAACACGCTTAAGATTTAAAAAAAATTGCTACTAATGTCTGAAGTTCAGTCTTATTTTCGCATGGAACGCGTTTCAATGCAAATTTTAAAGGACACCTTGTTCATATGGAGGAAATTCTGCGCATGCAAAGACCTAGCCCAGTGAGAACGCAGCTTTAGGATCTTGGATGCATCTTCACTGCGGATTTTATCCACCGTATCCTTGGCTTACGGATATCCAACCTTACTGTAGTTACATCCAAGGGCGTATCCAGGGGGGAGGCAAGGGGGCAGCTGCCCCCCCTTCCTTTTCCCTAGCTCGGCAAAAATCAAATTTTTACAATATTTTACAAAAATTAAATTATTCATGTACAGGGTTCTCCACGAGCTGAATCAATATCCATTAGATGAGAAGCTACTGGGATTAGTTGAAATCTATATGTAAACTTAATTTTGCTAAAAGCACTATACATATACTTATATAGTGTGTTTCAAATTCGAATCTGGCCTTTGGGATCTCGGAAGCGAATGTCACACGATCAGTATTTTCTGTAGGCGTCAGTGGATATTATGAATTAATAATTACTAAAATCTGTGCTATACGGTCAAAAAATATCATATCACATGATAAATGTATTAACGGATCACTGTAAATATTGATCTTCTAACAGTCGCCTAAACATCACGGAGTACTTTTTGAGGGCAACTTGCGTAGGTAAAAAAGAGAAATGATTTTGGACAATTTGGAAATTCAAAGTTTTTTCGAATTCACTCTAAGTCGTTTTTATTTTTTCCCGACTTTAATTTTAAGCAAATTACATAATCAGATTACCACACGGTGACATAATTAGAATTTCGATGTTTCAGCTCCCAGTTTTTTTTTTAAATTACACCGTTTTCGATGTCTTCATTATTACCCTTAAATAATATAAGTGAGTTACGTTATGTTGCTCCTCAATCCATAAGTTTAAGCTAACTATAAACATGTCAAATTCATCTGTTATATTCTTCAAAATAAATGACTATATGATGATTTAAAAGCTTACTCAAGACAAAAATTTTCTAATAGTGTATTACATGCTAATATAATATTTGAAATCAGAATCAAAAGCAACCTGCCGTTGAGACGGGGGTAAGAAGCGAAAAATTATATTAATGTTTTATTATGCAGAGATCAAAAAGTGGTAATGTCAACGTGCAGTTTATTTGAAATCCCATCTGAAATAAATTCAAAAAAAATCAGAAACGACTGGAAAATTTCGTTCCTCTTTCCGTGTATCTCTGGAGATACTGAAAGTGTAAAAACTGTTCAAATGCATTTTCTAAAGTATATAAATAGGCAACTTTGCCAAGATTCAACCAACCCGTATCTCTTACCGTTGTGGAAATCTCATTAGTAAAATATGACAAATTTGTTTGTCAAATCATTCCAAAACAAGCTAGGCACATATCCTATATATTCTATAAAACTATTTCTGGCTATATGACGAAATTTCAAGTAATTGTAAAAAAACAACGAATACATATCGACAAAGAAATATTACTTAATAATAAAACTTCTATCTTATATAATAAGTGGCATATTAGAGTATACTAAAAGATGTACGGTTTTTAATTTGAAAAATTGTTGTCATGTCGGTATAAATCACTCTATAGAGAGCGGCATATTCTAAGTAGGAAACTTTTGGTCCGCCATTTTCGTAAATAGCATATTTAATTATGTTTTATAGTAATGAAGATATTGTACAATTAGATACTAAAAAGTAAAAGTATGTCTAATTTGTTCCAGCAGTTGCGCCGCTGGATAGCTTGAGCGTTTTTGAAGATTTTTTCGATGCTAATCACTACAAAGGCGTTATCTTTTGACTACCATTTCATATAAACTCTTATATGAAAGGTTTCTGGCAGTAACCAATTAACTGTTGCAACGAATTGTAGATACCCATTTTAAAGGTGTTTTCATCCCTGTCCCAATTCTTCTATAGACTTATAACTTTGAAGTGTGATGAAAGGTTACCAAGAATTTTTTATTTCGAGATGATTGGCCATTGCATTCACTCTAAAGAATATATAAACCCTTTTGTACGATTTATTTTACAACACGATGAAATAAGTTTTGTGATGTATCTAGATAACATATTCCCCGATTTTTCAACTCAGATTTCACTCCACATATTTTCGAAATGCTAATTTTACCGGATTTCACAAACTTTGAATCCTTCAAATAAATTCTTGACTACCTCTTAAAATATATCAACAAAGTTTGACTTTTTGATCTTTTTGTATTTGGTCTCCTCTAAGGTAAATTTTGATTGCGTTCAAAATTATCAGAAACGAAACAGAAAGTCGTCAAATTTGGGAGAGTTGTAGATTTTTTGGTCACAATACTGGTACCATTAGACAAGCCTTGCAGAATTTCTTCAAATCCAGCTGTTTTTTCAAATTATAGAAGGACCCAATGATTAATAAGTTTTTTGCTCTAACGCAACAGGGCCGATTAACAAAAACTATAAGTGTTTTTCTGTCTGTAATACATACTTGGCTGAAAAAATGAGCACAATGATTGAATTTTAAATATGTACAACCAAAAAAAATATATATATAAAATTTGCAGTATAGCAAACATTTGCCATAAGTATATTACACCCTGTAAATGGGTGATAGCAAAAAGTTTCATATAACATGGGGGTCAAAACGGCATTTTTTTAGAGAAAAGCCACTTTAAAGTAAAATAAATCTGACAACGCCGCAAAAATACGCAAAAGGATAACTAACCACTGTTACCGTTTGCGATCGATTGACGGTTCAATAAGAGTGATGACCGACGCGCTGTTGTCAAGTGTGTTTTAAATATTCAATTTAATGAAATTTACTTTCTTACTGACTACAAATTTTGGCTTAACTTAGAAAAACGTAATGCCATTTATTTGTTAATTACCCAATTTAAAAACGTTTTAGATTATATTATAAAAATTAGTAAGATTGTGTTGATTGTGGTCGATATAAAACACTTAAAGTTGTAAACTATAAAGCCATTTAGACAAAATTCTATTGACTTTTGGACCATGGGTCATATGAACTTTTCGACTTGTTTTGACTCCCCCTATTACCAATCTCAATAATGACTACATAACATGTACTATCTCAAGTATTGTAACGGACTGAATTATTACTTAATTTGCTTGAATCTTTCATAAAAGTAATCCTAGTAGTTTTCCATATCCATATAAATTGTCAAATCGT
Source organism: Acanthoscelides obtectus (assembly GCA_963669975.1). NCBI lineage: Eukaryota > Metazoa > Arthropoda > Insecta > Coleoptera > Chrysomelidae > Acanthoscelides > Acanthoscelides obtectus. The sequence continues at coordinate 31,748,713 of CAVLJG010000007.1, read as the reverse complement.
CGTGGAGACTATATAAATGAAATGCAAATAGGAAGAAAAATATTAAGCATAGTTATGTGGATATTATTCGTGAAACATCCACCGAACATTTTTTTGAGCTCAGGATGCCCTTGGTTACATCACAAGGACAATAAGTAATATTACACTGATGACTCCTAAGAAAGACAGAACATGTGCTTTATATTCTGTATATTACTGGTGACTGTCATGAAGAACAATACATGGTAAGTGAAATATTATGGCCAATAAATGTCAAATCCAATCTGGCTAACGTCCTATTAGAAAGTGACGGTGGGCATTTTCCCAGTCTCCTTTCTATATACGGAAACAACTACGTCATACGCCCGGCCGAAGATTTTATGGGATCGTCCAATGTTCGTAATTAGTTTACCCAATAAACACGGTTAATCCACGCTAATGAATTTTTATTACCGATCATTTGGGCCAATTACGCGATCGGCGACGGCGTAGGGCGCAATAAAATCCACAGCCCACAAACAGCTTTTCGTTGGTTTGGGAAAAATATATAAATTACGTTTATGAGCTTTGTTCCATCATGCGGAGGTGATCGATGAATGAATGTTTACCTTGCACGATGCTTAATTTCTTACTCGGCGTTTGACGAGCTCGTAGATGGGATCACAGGGCTAACTTTGCGACGTGCTAAATAACACCTTAGGAACTATTACCGTCAACATTCAAATTCATTACATGGAGGAGATTGTTGTAGAAGAGAACGTGCTGATGATGAAGATAAAAGCAAATATAACGAAGCTGTTCGCAATGCCAAAGACCAGTACGGTACAAAATTAGGCACAGGGTACTGGCGATCGGTCTTTCTAGACGCACACCAGGCAAGTCGAAGGGAACTTATCAAAGAGCTTTCATCTACTGAAGTGCCAGGATGGAAGAATTGTAATCGACTCCAAGGCTAAAACGGAAGTTGTTGCCTTGATCTTTGCTGTCAACTGCACTATGGACGTCCTCCTTAGCACCCGAGTGCCATTGATTCCCTGGGCTCTCTACACTACGCGGGAAGACGAGTGCTCGACATCAACGAGGCCTCTGATCCTGACTTGATTCCTTCTGTTATACCTGTATGTGCAGTGGAGCTAATCTAGTTCATTTACGTCTCTTCCCGATATCTTACAAATCTGGTACCTTCCCAGATAATTCGAAATTTGCTCATGTCCAGCTTGCCCCAAAAAAAGTAAGGCCGACTCTTATAGCTACACACCTATAGGACTGCTTTCTGTCAACAAGGTGGGCGAGTAGTGCATGAATAGGGAGCTCCTAGGGTATCTCGAACATCACGGCATGGTTAGCGACAAGCAGTAATGTTCTTGCCTTAACTGAATCGTGGAGACTTGCACCCACGCATTGCAACAAAAACACCGTCTAAAATGTACTGTATTACTCTTACACTAATTTATAACAACCCTTGCAATTAATTTTTTACAAACATGTGACCATGTCGACAGACGATTTATTACATACTTATGACTATCCCGAGACGTGGCTGACTCATCATCCACTTCGGTCTGTCTGTGACTCTGACTGACTGCTTGTGTGCTGCCTGTTATTTGGTGAATAGTCGGTTCCCGCTTTTATTAGATAAGGCTCAATTCTTCTTCTAAGCTGGTAGATGACGATCGATTCCTCTTGAAACGTGTCAAATGTTCGCGTTGGAGCCGCGAACGCTCCCGAACGCAAACGCGCTCCACACTCGGTGGCGTAATTCTGGTTGCCTAAGCGACAAACTTGCAAGGGCGTCTCATCGGTGCCCCCAAAGCTCTAGCTCACCAAGGCGCTACAGTATCGCAGTTCCCGCTCTTGGCACAAGGGTATTCAATTTTCAATCGCCGAATAATGGAAATCTGAACTCACGGATTTATCGATCAGACTAAGATATTTAAAAGCAACCATGGGCATCTCCGCAATAAAAGAACAGAAGCAGAAATAGAAGGATTGGTAACCCGAGCTACGTACGTTTCTGCTTATTGGCTTCATCAGAAACGTACGTCGCTCGGGTTACCAATCCTTCTATTTCTACTTTCATTCCTTTATTGCGATATGCTCACGATTTTCCTTTGTTTTTCATCTAAGTTTCCTCAAAACTACTTGTTTCCTTCAATAAGATATCTGCAATGCGTAACAAAAACAATGTTAGAACCAAACTTCAATGGCTGGGGAACATCCGCGCTGACATTATGGGATGAGACGAAGAACCCGTCAAGTCAACCACAGACGGACATGAAACTATGAAGCTATAATCTTTTAGTTGCTTGGATCTGAATGTTTTATGTCTAAGTTATTCAGTGTATAACGAGAATAGCGGAAAGATTGAAGAACAAACAACTGTAACTGTGAAATTCAGATAACAATTATTATGAAACGTCGGAGAGAGTATACAAGTCATTAACGCTGTTTTATCCCCATTTGAAGGCTGGTGTAATAAAGTGAGCAAGAAGGAGTTCGCATAACTCCCTGATACAATTTCCGCACTAAATACTGGGGCGAATTTAAAATTCTAATTTAAACGGCGCAAGAGGGCAGACTGCTGAAGCAATGAAGAGGTAGGTTTGTTCCTGGAGGCGGTGCCAATATCAGTAGGCATATGCAGATAGTGTGAGGAAAATTGGAAAAGCTTTTTCTAATACGCTTCATGACATTTTGATTGATGTTGAATCATCTGGTGAATGGGCCGAAACACCACTTCTCTGGCTATATTATACAGGGTGGTAATAAAGCATCTGTTTACACTCCAAGAGGACATCACTTGAATCTTTCTACCGGGAAGCATTTTAACACTATGGTATAGGATTCGGCACCAGCCTTAATTTTATTGGTCAATTTCAATTTATTCAACCAATAACAAGCCGGGTGCCGAAATCACTACCGGAATGTTAAACAGTGCTGAGCATGGGGTCAGAATGTTATCAATTTAAATTTAAATTTACTTACCTTCCGCTAAAAATACGTAAGATAATACGCACGTTGTTTCCTATTACGATATTTAATGATTTTAAAATTAATAATTTGGTTTAGCAATAAGAAAAATTACATGAAAAATTTATATATATTTATATAGGTGAAAAATTAAAGCTTCCGCCTTTTGTTGGGTACATGGGTACACAAAATGGTGGGCGTGTGCAATCATCAAGTGGCTTCACGATGTAATGTTTAACTTTCAATTTTTTTAAAATTTTTTAATCTGTTTTTAACTTGTTCTTGTCATACAGCTGTGTGTATTTTATATAATTTTGACCATTGTACCATTTATCCAGCTTTCACCATGTTACTGGGTGTTTCCCTCATCCTTAACGTAAAAAACAATTAACAACATCCTCACATACTACTCTCCTGATGATGATGTCAAAGACCATTGAAAGCTAGAGAGAATAAAAAAAGTATAAAGAGTCCTCCTTGCTTAAATTTTGTCGAAGTACCCAACAAAAGGCGGAAGCTTTAATTTTTCACCTAACTGGTCTAGACGACAATGACCACGTCTCAAGTTATATTTATATATATATATATATATATATATTAGTAGAAGCAGTTTATTGATAACATTCTGACACTGTTTTCAGCACTGTTTAACATTCCGGTAGTGATTTCGGCACCCAGCTTGTTATTGGTTAAATAAATTGAAATTGACCAATAAAATTAAGGCTGGTGCCGAATCCTATACCATAGTGTTAAAATGCTACCGGGAAATGTTCATATGAACCGAGATCCGAGAATACGCAGACAACTTTTTTGAAATATCGATCTTTCGTAAGAATCTCAGTAATACTTCAAGCGGCTTTCTTAAAAGAGGAAGGGCGTCGTTATTCCAACATATTTGACAAAAAATTCAACAAAATGATATTCCTTTTATTGTTTTGAGTTCTTATCAACTAATATTTACATACTTTTTATCAATGTTTGGAACCGAATGGGAAGACTAGAATTCAATGGCTCTATAAGATCTGGAATATGATTAATATGGACAAATAAATGACGATCACACAATTTGACAACACAGGCTTGTTTCCTTCTACTTTATTCTGAGAAAAAAGTTAGCTGTAAACAGGTAAAGCAAACGGATCAAGTCAGTCAAACAGTCACATACAATTGGTCCGTAGATATATTTTAGTGCCCTACAGCTAGTACCGACCATCTGGCAACGTCGACCCTCCTCACCACTCATCAGAATGGGCAGCATGAGTCGGAAATGATCAGAAGCCTAAAGATGATAAAAAATGGAGTTTGGGTAATTTTTTTTTTTCATTATTTTTCCTCAGCTCCTCGTCCACTGAACCGATTTTCAATAACTAGCTTTACCGTCCTTGGCATAGTAGTAACCTAGCGCAAAAATTTTATCGAAATAGCAGTACTCCTCACGACGAGCCAAGAATTAGGGGACAGACTAGTGACAGACAGACAGATCGAGGGAAATGATTGACAAAGTTTTTGGTGTCATGTAACATCCAAAAAGCATAATATCTATTTTGAAAAATTTTCGTGACTAAAATACTTCCTCGCCAGTAGCGTAAGAAGCAAAAATTGCATTAAAAACGTTGTACTTAACAAAATAGAGTGTTTAGTTAATATCTTAATTTTGAGATAATATTACTAGAATACCTCAAAATTGAGTCAAAATGGACTTACGACTGTTTACCTCTCAGCTACTGATATAAAATTTAAACCAATTAAAAAATGATCTCAAATAACTGCAATACGAACTAGCTTCCAACTTGGGAATCGATGTATGTACTGAATTTTAGGAAGACAATCAGTCGTAAGTACATGAAAAAAGCTCTATTGTGTTTAGTGGCAGTAAATCAAAAATAGGTAAAGGCCAACGTGAACCATTGCCTTGCTTGGGATGGGCCATTGTCACATTCCACATTAATGCGTTAATGGCCTATGATGCATATATGCAAATTAAGCAACAGGACAAAAACACATCCTAGATTTACACTAAGAGTTACTCAACTTTCTTATAGAAATGAAAACGATGAATATTCTAAACGTGGCACAGGGCTCCCGCAAATTTTCACTCCACTTTTCAACTTTTCGGGAAGATAAAATTACATAAAACAAACGAAACGCCCACATTACTACCTATTTGTTGGAGCTTGTGAAACTAATCTAACCTAGAAATATGTATTTTTAGCGTCACCAGCCATCGCGGGCCTTGACGTGAAATTTTCTTAATTCACATTATTATTATGTATTTCACCGTTTACAGTGAAAACTATATTGTAACTTTTCTGTGAGCTTATGCAGAAATAATCGTTTACGAATTAAATATACCTAACGACTGGATCGTCACATTATCAAGTGATTTTACGCTATTAGTATTGTAGAAACAAAAAAACATTGTACCTATATTAGATGAAAATTTAGAAAGCATACAATGTGATTTTACACGCATTTCTAGCGTTTGAAAGAATAAATGTAAAATGGGAAAGGTCTTGGGTCCATAAAAATGCATGAACAAAATAGAAGTATGTTTCTCAACGATATGTCGAAAGTGTACATACGTATTAGGTCTTTAAATATATTGTGAATCCTTAATTTGAGAGACATGTCATATGTTGTCCGAAATGCCTGGATTTTAAGTATTCGAAGTGGAGATGCACCCTCTTGCGTATCTGTTGTAGTGGTGACGGTTCACGAGATACTCAATCATTTCTAGATTGTGGGCAGTTTTCCGTTGGCTGAGGTATTATATTTTTGAGATGGTATAATTTTTCAAACAGCTTCGCAAGTGGTTCAGCGAACACAGCTGCTGGGTAGTGATGAGGAGCAATGAGGGATCGCTAGATGGCCATTATCGCAGCGAAATGGAACGCTGCCGGGTCGCAGGCGGCGGGAAAACAATTGAATGTCGGCGTAGGCGACGCGACGCGCGACAGACTGGCGGCGGCAGCGGCACGAAGTGGCGTCCGAGGTTGATGCATTTTTAATTTCAAGCACTGCTGATCAACCTTAATTGTACTCAAGAAAAATGTTTTAAGGAACATTTCCATTGCTACGAAAGACAATTCGGTACTGTTGCGTCTTGTAGAACTTCCGATTTCACTGTTTTTTCTCTTAAAACTTTTAGAGGGTAGTCAACAAAAATTGATGAAGTACGCTTTTCATGAAAATGTTTTCCTAGAAACACTGTATTTTTAGCTGTTCTTTCCTTCATTATTTCCACCACCATCTATCTGCCATATGACGTAGACGTCTGTTCATATGTCATACACTAATAAACTTTCTCTTCCTAAGTTTCGTTTATCTTTATTTAGAAAATCTTTTTCATATAATGCTGTTACTATATACAATAGTATCGATGACGCGCTTAAGTTTAGTTCTGTACCGATGTTTAAAGTCCTGGTAATGCAATTTTATTACAATAGTCAATGTAATGGATAGTTCAATAGTTTTTGATTATATACTCTTCGCTTTGCGGTTTTGTGTCTTAGGCTTTTGTTTATTTTCATTCAAATTATCTCATATTTTCTATGCTATTTTGTATTTAATCACTTCTGATGATTGCATTTTATGTATTATCTGTGGCTTTCTTCATTGTTAGCTTTTATTTAGGGTTAAGTAGAGTAGCTTAGGCTAGACTTCGCCCTGTTGCAGATTTCTTCTTTCTAACAATACTCAATAAAGACATAATAATAATATATGAGAGGCGCTTGCCTGCGGTGTTGCCGGATTGGGCTCCGCATTTAGGGAAAAATATGAAAAGTGGAAAATTTATATACATGTATTAATTATTAATGAATCACAAAAACGAAAAACTGAAACAAACAACAGTAGCAAAATAAAAGGTGATTCCTAATAAGTATAAATCAAAAAATAACAGTAGTAATAGCATGTAATTATAAAAAACAAAAAATAACAAACAACGGCAAAAAAGCATTTCAAAGTGATCATAAAAAATAAAAAATAAAAACAGTAGTGAAACAAAAAAAACAATTCTATGTTGAATAAAAAGCAATTCTAAGTGACAACACAACACAAAAAGTAAAAAGAGTAGTAAAACGAAGAACAATGTCATACCATCTAAATTGATTTTTATTTTACTGTTTGTTATTTTTTGTTTTTTATAATTAAATGGAATTGTTTTTTATTTTACTGCGGTTTTTTACTTTTTGTTTTATACTTAGTAACAATCACTTTTAATTTCACTACTGTTGTTTGTTTCAGTTTTTTGTTTTTGTGTTTCATTAATTAATATAAATGTATATAAATTTTCCACTTTTCATATTTTTCCCTAAATACGGAGCCCAATCCGGCAACACTGCATGCGAGCGCCTCTCATATATGACATATCCACAGACGTCAACGTCATATGGTAGATGGCGGTGGAAATAATGGGGGAAATAACTGCTAAAAAATACAGTGTCTCGGGAAAAGCGTGCTTCATCCACACTTTTGATGATTTAAAATAATCAGACTACCCTCTATAAGTTTCAAGTGAAAAAACAGTGAAATCCGAAGTTCTACAGGACGCAACAGTACCGACAATTCAATCGACTTTATTGTAACAAATACAAATTGAATACAATTACAAATACCTAAGTCTGGCCTATGGCCATTCATACTTAACCACACGATGTGATAAAAAATATCAATTTTCCTATAACCTCAATGATCATTGGTTCTCTGGTACAAAGTTCGCCTATTGATCCTTTGTGCACCTCTACCCTTTGGTCCGAAGGCATTAGATCTCACTCTATACTAGGCCCAGATGAGGCCTAGCCTCGAGTATTGCTCACACATTTGGGATGCTGCTAACCCGACTACATTATTTATGCTCGATTCTGTCCAAAGGAGGGCTGTCCGACTGATCGATGACTCTTCTCTAACAGACAGTCTCGGGACCCTTTCGCACCGGCGGGCCGTCGGCGATCTAGCTCTCTTCTACCGCTACAAAAACGGGCTTTGCTCCTCAGAGCTCTCTTCCATGATGCCGAGGCGCGATGTGCCTGCCAGACAAACTCGCCTGACTTTGGCCTCCCATCCTAGCCGTGTCGAACTTCGTACATCAAGAACTGGCCGATACGACCGCTCCTTTGTCCCAAGGGCCGAGATTGTGGAACAATCTACAAGAGGAAGCTTTTCTCATATCCACTAGCCTGGGGCAGTTCAAAAATCGGATTAACAGACTTTCTTTCGGATCATCATAGCAGCCGCGGTGTACCGGCATTTAGGCTTCTGCCTGCGCGGCTGCTTCAGTATAAAAAAATCTCAGTATAGACTGCCTAGAACACCTCATCGGTCCAAAAGTAAAACAAGCACAATTGTTATGAGTGATTTGAATTAGGTTTTCGGTATAGTTGCCTAAACATACAGATATGACCAAGGATTCACATATTTTCTTACGTAACTTGAAATTTAGTAGATATTTGCTTGCAATTAGAGTACGTAGATAAGTTCTGTTATCTTTTAACATGTTCCATGAATCTTGACCTTGGGTCAAAAACAACACCAAGTATTTTTTTAGATTCGGAGAACTGTAAGTTTTGGTTACTTATGTGGACCTTCAGAATGGACGTGAAGTCATCTTTTTTTTTCTGGGCACAAAAGAATAGCATTTTAGACTTTTGATGATTAACAAATAGAATATATTGGATTAAATTATTAACATCATTTGATGATCTAACAATCGTGGATCGTCTGCGAAAGATTGGATATGTGAATTATCAAGGGATTTGTTTAGTTAAAGGTACATATCAGAAATAATAACGGTCCTAACACAGCGCCTTGAGGCACGCCTGAGGGAGTTGTAGTCACATGAGAAAATGTTTGATCAATGCAAATACATTGAGTCCTTTGATCAAGGTAACTTGTCAAAAATGAAATAGCTAAGCTACGAATTCCTACGTAATTTAATTTAGATAACAGTAATTCATGATTCATGCTGTTGAAAGCTTTCTAAAAATCTTTAAAAATTAACGTTAATGCAATGTTCTTATCTGAGGCCCCTATAATATTATCCTGCAAATCGAGTAGCGCGTAGATTGTATTACAATTTTGTCTAAAGCCAGATTGGGTATCAGGACTTTTGTCTATTTTTCAAGATAAGACGTTAGTTGCAATTTTACCAGTTTCTCCAGCATTTTAGACAAAATTGGTAGTAATTTTATAAGACCTAAGTCGTTGAATTCAGTGTGTTTAAAAAACATAAATATGAAATCAAAGAGTTATATTGTTTACTTTTGCTACTGCCCTAATTATGGGTGGCGCTAGAATTTTCAATCCTTTTTGACGTCTCTGTAATGCTGGCTTTAATTTGGTATCTTTATGTATCGATTAACGAAACCCATTCGAAGCCACTCAATTAAAATAAGCATTAGAGAGGCTAAAAAGGGTTGAAAGTCCTAGCGTCATCTACGAGACAATATGCCATATTCATAAAAGAGAAGCATATCCTCCGAAGCATAATGTAAAAGTATAAGGTCTTCGGACAAAACGGTAGAAGTATGAGCATATCCTTGTTTTCATATTCCTTATACTCGCGAGGATATCCTCCAAGAAGAAGTAGAAGGTTCACTGATATTTGTATCGTGAGCGACATGACTTGACTTGTTCCAGCTTGTAGTTGACGTCGGAGTTCGTTCACTCAGCATCACTGACAGTTGTACTCCGCTCCGTATTTTTACTGGATACAGTTTTTTTATCAAATTAATAAGCATGTCATCCTCAAGTGATGAGGAAACTATAGAAAATAATGGCAACGACGTGCATTTCATCGCAGATGAAATTGCCATTGCTCCCATTATTTTGCAAAAGTCACAAGTTCCAAAAATAAAAATGAGAAAGGAGGATGCCTTGAAGAAGATGTTGGAAAAATACGAATCAACATTCGGTAAACCATTAGATACTAAAGGCTTATTAAAAAAAAATCAACAACATGAAATCAAGATTGAAGAAAAAAACAGATCTAAAAAAAACTGGTAATAAAGCAATTAAATTGTTAGATTGGGAAAGGAAGTTGCTGAGAGCTATGGAAGGTGACTGTAATCCTACAATTGGGAAAATTAGAAGTGCCATTCAGGTTGGTAGTGTTCAAGAAGAAGGAAGTGAACTATATACCTAGCGCAGTTAGCAAACAGTTAGTATTACAGCGCCAGCAATTCAGAAGACATTGTCACCAAAAAGAAAATTAGCAACAGAGAAATACGAAACTGAGGAAACCAAAGGGTTAACTACAAAAGAACTGCATCGTGCTAATACAGCAGTACCAAACAAGTATTTTACAACAATAAAACGAAATTAGAAAAATGCACCGTCAGAAGCCACCTGTAACTTTTGATGTTCACGAAAATAAAACTCATTATAACTTATAACTATACTTTAATCAATAAAACTATTTATTATAATATTCAAGTTTCTTCTTATTTGTTGACCTAGTTGGCGGAGAGTTCGTCATTCTCATGATTTCCTTCATCGTCATCTGGGTCTTGTTCAGCTAACTCAAAGTCAGGATCGCCCAAGCTCTTCGCAACATTATGGAGTACAATACAAGCAATAATCATTTTCGGCACATTTTCCAACTTTACGCGGCAAACATACTGTAGGATAGGAAATCGGCGTTTCAGTTGGCCGAAACAGCATTCAATTATAAGTCTTTCTTGTTTTAAAAGCTTATTATAATTTATTTCTGCAGCTGGAGTAGGATTTCTGAAGGGAGTCATAAGGCATGGCTGAATACCATAACCGTCATCGCCAAGTAGTACAACATTTGCTTTATTTATTAGTTGTGATCTAGTGTGTGAATTTCTCCATATTCTGGAATCATGCACTGATCCAGGCCCACTGACATCAACACTTGTGAACATCTCTCTGGCATCACAAGTCACAAGTGGCTTGCACATTTAAAGTAGGTTTCCCTTTTCGGTTGATATACTCATCTATCCGCTTGGCCTCCATCTGTTCATAGTTGGTAGTTGGAAACTTTATCCATTCGTTCGACTGTGCAACTATGCTGTTCACAACTCTATCCACAGTCCGAGACACCGTTGCTTGACTAACATCAAGTTCCTGACCAATACCTTGTTGATATCCAGGGTCACCGAGATAGCGTAGACATATCTTCATTTTATGAATACATGAAAGTGCTCATCCTGGAGTTTCTTCATTATCTTCTAAAAATCTGTCCGCAAGCCATTGTACATTTGCTTCGTCGACCGAAGTCACGACCAAGTGAAGGTAAACGAGGTTTGTACGTTTTAACATCCCTAACATCCACAATTTCCGCCATCATCGTTTGACCACCTTTCATTACGAAGTTGAGTCTGCTACTGACCACACTCAGAATTTTTGATGGATATGCTTCTTATGCCAAGTATAATGTGAAGATTATGAATAGCCTACTTAGGTATGTCACTGCTTTGAAGGATATGCTTATACTCAAAAAGCAAAAGCATTCGCTTCAAATTATTATAAATACCATCTGGAGGATTTCCTTCAAAATTTGCAAGTACAAGGATATCCTTTGTTTTATGAATACGGCTCAATAGAAGAACCAAACACACTACTTCCAAAGTATATGGTTGGCTATTTTCAGGTAAGCTATGTTAATATATGGTTACAGCTAAATCTAGGCCTTATTACATAATCACCTTCTACCAGCACCAGCTGCCTCTACATGAAATCTCTGAACAGGTGACATGCAAATATAACGCATATCCAATGAAGCGCAACTACGTTTGCTCCGTGCGGCAATCCCATCGAGCTTATTGAAAAAGTTGCGATGATAAGGAGCTCAAGAAAACCGAGGAAGTGAAACGTGGTGCATGGGCGCTATGGCGATTGTGAATTGATGCGAATTGCGATGCATTCAACGACCGAATGGCAGCTCGTTTAATTTTCGCACGATCCACATACGTGCATACACGTTCTCTATGTTCTAAATTCAAAGCCGAAGCCGTTCTCCTCTTTCTGTGGATGCTCGATTACAGGATGGACCAGTTACTACTTTTAATCGTTCGAAAGTATGTATGTACATTGTACAAGGTTAGTATCGGAATTGTCATTAAGAAAGAAATTTAGTTGCTTTACAAATAGACTCTGGTCGTGTATAAACTAAACACTCGTTATAAAAAACAAAAATAAACATAAACAATACATAAAATTTCCCAAACAACGAAAATATACATACAGAGTGTCGTAAAAATCTTGGAGCAAACGAAAGATGGTGGTACGGGCTATTTGCAATCAGACAATCTATGTATGTTCTTATCAGATTGTGCAGGGTTTTTGAGTTATCGCCATTTTTAAGAAATTGTGAAAAATCTCTACTTATAAGACTACTATTTTTTCTGAAGTTGTTTTTTGTTATTTTTCAATCAGATTCACACCAGGTGTTCCCAAACGAATCGTCGCTGAAAAAAACCATGAGTGAAAATTTAGTCCAGTTAATGTAGGTACAGCAATCGACTAATCTGCAATTTTGTTTGTTGTCAAAAAGAATACAGCATGTTCAACAAGGCCTGTGCAAGAAAATTTAGTAGGAGGATAAAGTGTCCATAAAGATGAAAAGCTTCTTGATACTATGAACCTTCCAGAACACCTATTAGAGATAATCAGATATCCTAAATAGTTTCTGGGCAAAGTAGACAAAATGCTAAAGGTACCCTAAATCGTAAAATTCCCATTGCTTAAACTTGACCCGTTAAGTGCCATCAATGATCTTCCTTCCAAATAAGCCAAATTGCCATATGTGGTACTCAGAATAGCCAAATGAAATAGAAGCCAATGCATCCGCAACGCGTGACTGTTTGACCCTTTTTTTTCAAGATGACGAAGGACGCGCCGTCACGGCCATTGGTGTGCGCAATCGGAGCCTTTTGACTGACTATTTCTTTCCGGAAACCGATAAAAAGACTTGGATGGCGTGTGGTTCTAGCAAGACGGCGCGACCTGCCACACAAGCCACAAAACAATCGCTCTTCTTCAAGAACTGTTTGAAGCTGCGATTTAACTCTGTTGGATTATTTTTTGTGGGGAAGAGTAAAAGATAAATAATATGTAGATGCCCAGGTGGCGATTGAGCACTTGAAGTCCAATATTTATGAAGCCATTGTTGAGATAATGACTGTTAAATGTACTAAAAAATTGGGTCGACAGGATCGGCTACGCCGTGGCGCGCATATGAATGAAATTGTGTTTCCTCATTAACCGGAAGTATAGTACTCTCAAATAAAAAAAAAACCGTTTGGAAGAAGAACCCTGCGTTTTCATTTCAGCCATCGATTTAAAAATTAACCAACATATCGATCACCCTTTACATCAGCTTTCTGCGAAACATCGCGCATGCTGCTAGATTGCTCATTTTCAGTTAACTGTAGTACCACATCTTCAGCATCTACGCGGATTCTCCGCCTTTCTATTCTTACTGGTCTCCTGCTAAATAGGCACTATCTACACGAGTAAATGTACGATGGTCTGGAAAATTTGTTCCTCGGGAAAATTTTGATGTTCTTCACGTCGACCATTTCCATTGCCCAATCCATTAATGAACGGCACCTTGCATCAAGTCACATAAGTGAAATGCGTACCACATCATCCACGCATCCCTTTTGTAGCGCTCCTGGTGGTTGATATGATCTACCTATTTTTATTATCTATTGGTCAAGAAATATAACAGGATTTCCATAACCCAAAATCATGTGACGTCCGCCCTCCCGTACATTGATTGACTTTTCTTTCAATTTGAGGATTTTTCGTCCCTCAATTGTTTCCTCATTTTTTTTATACTTCAACTACCACGAAGGCCTAAGGCCTAAGCACCGATTGGGTACCGTGGGGCTATAGGGGGATACATGGGAAGGGGGGAATGCCACACGGACTCTGGGGAGGGAACACGTGTACATGCAACATGCACACATTCTGGCTCCGCCTACGAGATCCGCCGAGTGGTACCTCTGCGTTCGACAGTCAGAGACCATCTACCACCTACGCACAATCACAACATCCATAGCCAAGAGAAAAATTTCTCCTGGGATGGGACTCGAACCCGCACAGCGCACGGCGACTGATCAGGAGACCGAAGTATCTACTACTGCGGCCACCGCTGCTGCTGCCATATTCTAAAGCTAGAAGATCAACAACCGTAGTTAAAGGGTTACATAATCGGGTTTTCCGGATTTATGGTACCTCCAGCATTTTGTCTCCTTTGCGCAAAACTATTTAGGATTTTTGATTATCTAATAAGTGTTTTGAAAGGCCATGGTATCACTATGGGTACTATATTTGCCTACTAATTTTTTTTACAGGCCTCGATGAACATGATGTAATCTTGTTGGCAACAGACAAAATACATTAACCGGACAAAATTGTCGCTCATAGCTTTTTTTAGCGACACATCATTAGGAAACATATCCTGTGAAACTGATTCAAAAATAACGAAAGACAATATCAGAAAGAAATAGTAAAGTTTCAAAAGTTGGGATTATCCACAAATTCTTAAGAATGTCGATGACATATATGGTTTTTCTGGTTGCAAATGGCCACCCCTACCACTCCCTATCGTTTGCTTAATGAATTTTGAGATAAAATGTATCATGGAGAATCGTGTCATATGAAATAATAATTATACGCATCAGTAGTCGATAAATAAATCACATAAGTTACTCAAAAATATTCAGTAACGCTACAGAAAGAATTGTTGAACATAATGTCCTTACCGTGTGACTGACGTAGTCCGCAGCACGTAATTCCTTTTCTTTTAATGGAAAAAGCTTCAAGGTTTTCTTTGATGTAAATTGGGCACCTCTATATATATAAAGAGAGAACTGTCATTATCCCCAGTTACTTGAATAGCTCTTTACAAGAGTAACGCCGACATTTGAAAAACATTTTTTCGCAATGACAAATACTTCGATAATACGAGAGAAGTTCCCCCAGCAAACAATGTAATAGCTAAGCGTTGAATGAACATACGAGAAATAATGGAGCCTTAGAATACCGAAGAGTCGTGCGCCAACCGTGGTGAGTCTTCTGATATGGAATCACACGCATTTCTGTCGCGCAACAGCATAGTGTTTCTATACTCTGATCGCGCTACCACGGTACGACGTCTGCCGCTTTCCCTGTACTACCGGTAGGGCAGAGAAAGAATGTCTGTGGACATACTGCATCGACCTGTTAGTCTGACTTTTTCCTCAGAGTGTCTAGTTTATGCAGAACATATTCCTTTAGGTACTGGGTCAATAGTATTTTCCAGCATATCCAAATACAGTTCCCCGGTTAAAGTTTGTTCGATGAAGAGAGGCTCCACAATATGATTTTCCAATTTCCCAGCCCAAACGTTATTTTTTTGTGGATATTGAGTATGAGTTTCCCGGAAGACGTGAGGATTGGTGTCACTCCAATAACGACAATTTTGTCTATGCACATTACCGTTGAGGAAAAATGTACATTCACCACTAAAACAAATATTTTGGATATAGGTAGGATGCCGTGCAATGGTTTCCGTCATAGTCTCGCAGAATTCTGTTCTTCGATCAGGGTCATCTTCAGTTGGCTGATGTACCATTTGAATTTTATATGGGTGATGCTCATTCTTTTTTAAAAGTCTCCATACAGTAGAAGAACAAACCTCACATACATTCGCGATGGAGGAAGTAGACTGTTGGGGATTTACTATGATCTCACCAATTATTTGAACTTGTTTTTCTTCCGGGATGGTCGGATGACCTGGGGGCTTTTTGTTGTTTACACTACCAGTAGCTGTAAATTTAGATACAAGTTTCCTTAAATATTTTCTACAGATAGGACGATTCGGGAAACGATCATTAAAAATCCTTTCGGTCTCGTGAAAGTTACGCGTCGCACCATAAATAAAAATCGCTTCGATTTTTTCTTCCAATGGACGAGAATTGACCATTTTAAAAATAGTTCAAACAGTATCTAGCACTAAAACCGAAAACTAAATAAGAATATTTTCACTGTACAACGATGTTTGTTTTCGTACTGATATTCTTGTCACTGTCAACAAAAAATAACAAAACAAGTTTTTATCGCTGTTGCTGTGGATATGGCAGGGAATTACAATTATTTGTAGAGATATGCATGTTAGTTGGTTTGTGTTCAAGTAATTATTAAATGTACCACCATGTTGTAGTAGGTAATGATATTGAGTCTATATTGTAGGGTTATAAAGTACTCGTCAGGAGCTTCAAAATGATGTGCCACAAGACCCCCGTTTTCATATAATTTTTTTTCCAAGATAAATTAAAGTTTTACTCTAAAATATGGTAAACACGCATCAATTTCATTACCCCAAGTTTTAATTTTTTGAATTGATCCGTTCAAAAAATCAAAGAGGAGGGGACATTAAAGAAAAGCACTGTAAACCCACATCATGAAGAGTAATGCTACCCATTGCTATCGTTCTGTTTGTCTGTCTATTCGCTAGTCTTTGACGCTATAACTAAAATTTTAATATATTTTATTGTATTTTTCTCTCTTCTCACCATGTCATTGACAACTTTTGCCATACTTCCTGTTTTTTAGCCACATGCCTCCATCTGAGCTACCGGAAGCTAGTTATAGCCTCTTTTCTGTGCCACATTTACTCAGTGATTATTGAGAAGACGATTATACTGAAGAGCTGCAGTTTCCAAATGTTGGTTCCGCCGTGTATATTTGAGCCATCGCCTCTGCGGTGCCCTCTTGACATTTGAACGGGGCCGGGGCATCGCCCATCCTGGGCCGGGCGATGTCGATGGCATTTTCTAATTTTCTGTTATTTTCCGCCTTTTACGGCGGCGCACAACTTGGTTTTACGTAACTTTATAGGCGGTTGCAGCTTGAATCTGCCGTACCGCATGCAGTTCTTCTCACATAAAATAAAATCGTACGGGAGCTGATGGTAGTATTTCACGTACTTCAAGTAGTTCTTCGTTAGCCGCTCTGAAATAACAAACAAATGTCATACTCATAAATCTAAGTATAAGGACAGGTCAGAGGAACGTAATGAGCTGATAAACGTAGAAATTACGACCACGGTAACGTGGCGTAAAGGGTGCCATCTTGGAATACATATCTTTTTAATTGGAATTGGAGGTTGGGACTCCCAATCAGTGTTTTATAATCCTAGAATATAAATTTACTATCTTTCAAAAAGACAGTCTGGAGTGCTGACTTAATTTAGCGTTATAAAAAATAAATTACATTCTGTTTGAAAAAGTGGCCACATTTTTCCCATATTTTATTACAATATCTAAAAAGATCCTTTCAAGGAAGGACAACATAAAAATCTACAGCCATTTCAAGATTGGTTTGTTGAGCTATACCTAAGAAATTCAATGTACATTCATTCATAAAAGATCATGTTTTTTTTTTATACTCCACCTACCACGAAGGCCTAAGGCCTAAGCACCCATTGGGTACCGTGGGGCTATAGGGGGATACATGGGAAAGGGGGGACGCCACACGGACTCGTGTGCATGCAACATGCACACATTCTGGCTCCGCCTATGAGATCCGCCGAGTGGTACCTCCGCGTTCGACAGTCAGAGACCATCTACCACCTACGGACAATCACAACATCCATAGCCAAGAGAAAAATTTCTCCTGGAACGGGACTCGAACCCGCACAGCGCACGGCGACTGATCAGGAGACCGAAGAGTCTACTACTGCGGCCACCGCTGCTGCCTACTTCCTACTGGGGTTAGAAGTGAATAAAGAGAATAAATATACTACCCTTAAAAACTCACTCACCCCTATAATCCCCCATTCTCGATTCTTTTACCCCTTGAAAATTTTCTAAAATGATCTCCTCAAAGATGAAGTGCGATTTTTATTTTCTTCTTTTGTCCCCTTTAGCTCCGCCGCTCGTGGACCGGCATATTATCAACATATTTTGTGCTACCCCTCTCATTAAAGTGGCACAAGTTAACTTCGAAAATGTATAACAATTGAATCAAATGGGTCAAGCCTATCAAATAGGACTATACAATTAGTCACAGCCCCTTTGACAGCGTTATGATCTAGAAATTTCTTCTCTGTATTGCTGACCATCGGACAACGTTGCGATTAAACTTGGAGAGGAGGCTATGAAACGTCCAAAAAAGAAGTTGTGGCAATATTCATTTTTTCTTGCTTATCTGTAGCTTCGCTGCCACTGGATCGATTTTCAAAAACTACAATGTTTTTTCGTCCCTTACGTAGTAGCAACCTTAAGAAAATCCGACCAGTACTTATACTTACTACGACACAGGCTAAGGATTATGCAGAATGACTGAAAGACTGATAGACAGACTGACGGAAATGAATAACATGGTTTTTCGTCATATAATATCCAAAAACATAACCTCATTTTCCAAATTTTACGAGATTGTAATAATTCGTCGCCATATTAACGAAAATACCTCGTGTTTCCGAAATAATTGTAAAGTTCGGTTTTATTGATGAAAGTCGTTCAAAGGGGTATTTAAAACATTGACGCATAAAATGTATACACCAATTTTTGTGTAAAAACTTTTTATTCGACAGCAAAGAACGAGAAAACCCGTTTTTTGAGATTCAGTCGAGAGAATAAGATTTTTAGGTATTTATAAAATATACCACTAATAGCAACAAAGTTATCGCCGAAAACAGAGGCAAAATGCAGGTTTTGGCACTTGTTGCTAATTCGACGATAATTTCACGCAGCTACTTGAAATTCTTCAAATCCGTACAACAAAATTGGAGTCGATTGGTTAAGTAGTTTTTGAGAATTCCGAATTGTTTATCCCAAAAGACCTGTCTTCCGGCCATCACAACTAGTTTACTGAGCAATATACAGAGTTCGTTCAAAGGGCATTTTATAGCAAAATAGACGAATTTATCTTGCCAACGTGAATCACGACCATTTTGGAAGATAATTGTTATTTTTATGTGAAAAACGAAGGATTACCTTTTTTTTCTTCTGAACAAATTCAAACATTTCGTATATGTGAGTAACTGAACAGATTCGCTACGATATTCGAAAAACATACGTTATCATACAAATTCTAAGACAAAGCGGATCTGTCGATCAGCTTTTGTTACGAAGAAAACAATTTATTATCAAGATTTCTTCATACTCTTGTACATACATATTTACATCTGAAATTTTTACACGGTCACAGATGAGCCTTAAAGTTTATAAAAAAAAATTCATACTGAAATGCGCTGAACTGTTTGTAAAGCTGGCACGCGAACTGAAGATACAATTGTTTCAAACTGTCTTAGACTAGTTAGTATGTAGCATGTGCTAAATGGCTGCATTATTTATGACTGCATGACTTTGTCAAATAAGTAGGTCACGTAATCCAGGTTCTTTACACAGAAACATAATTCCTAGACTTTTTTTCTATAAGTATTGATACAGTATACGTCTGTTTCCGAAATCTCGTTCGATTAAAACGACTGTGAGTTCAAAATGTTGGAAAATAAATCCGAGAAAACGAAAAAACAGTAGACAAATATCAACCAATTGTTACAGAACCGCAAGGACAGAGGTTCAAATCCACGAAGCTCCCTTTTTTTCTCTATTATTATTTTTTAAATTTGGAGAAATAGATCCTTTTTCACATTATGTGTACTTTTATTATAATGGGTGATTTTTTTGCTAGTATCTTTTTGGTAACACTGTTTTTGACAGATGACGCGTGAATAGTGTCTTGTGTCATTGTCAAACTTGTTCAGTTTGGTCCATAATTTAACCATGAAGCGACTTACGAACGAACAAAGCTTGCAAATTATTGAATTTTACTATCAAAATTCATGCTCGGCTAAGAGAGTGCATCGAGCACTGCTTCCAATTTATGGGCAATTTGGTCGGAATGCTGAGAGAGCTATTCGGTAGCTTGTGACTAAATTCCGAACCCAGTTTACATTATTGGACATTAAACCACCAACACGCAGACGTAGAGTGAGGACTGAAGAAAATATTGCGGCTGTATCCGCTAGTGTAAGTGATGACCGTGAAATGTCGATTCGCCGCCGTTCGCAGCAATTGGGCCTCTGTTACTCCACTACGTGGAAAATTTTGCGACAGGATTTGGGTGTAAAACCTTATAAGATACAGCTGGTGCAAGAATTGAAGCCACACGACCTCCCTCAACGTTTCCAATTTGGTGAATGGGTGCTGGCAAAGTTGGAGGAAGATCCACATTTTTATCGAAAAATTGTGTTCAGCGACGAAGCTCATTTCTGGTTGAATGGGTACGTTAACAAGCAAAATTGCCGCATCTGGAGTGACGACCAGCCAGAAGCATTGCAAGAGCTACCAATGCATCCCGAAAAAATCACTGTTTGGTGTGGATTATGGGCCGGTGGCATCATCGGTCCGTACTTCTTCAAAGACGACAATGGCCGGAACGTAACTGTGAATGGCGAGCGCTACCGTGCGATGATAACAAACTTTTTTTTGCCCAAAATGGAAGAGCTGGACTTGTGTGACATGTGGTTTCAACAAGACGGTGCCACATGCCACACCGCACACGAAACAATGGCCCTATTGAGAGGCGAGTTCGATGAACAGTTTATCTCACGTTTGGGGCCCGTCAATTGGCCGCCTAGATCGTGTGATTTAACGCCGTTGGACTATTTCTTGTGGGGCCATGTTAAGGCTAATGTCTACAGGGATAAACCAGCAACGATTGACGCACTGGAAGCCAATATTGAAGCATTTATTCGTAAGATACCGGCCGATATGTTGGAGAGAGTGTGCCAAAATTGGACCTTGAGCATGGGCCATCTAAAGCGTATTTTGTAGGTCTCATAAATACCTAAATACCTTGTTTGAAGAGTTTTTTCTTTCCTGTCAACACTTTCATTTGAATCCCAAAGAAGACGTTTTCTCATTCTTTGTTGTCGAATAAAAAGTTTTCTCACAAAAATTGATGAACCCATTTTATGCGTACACGTTTTAAATACCCCCTCGAACAACTTGCATCAATAAAATCCGACTTTACAATTATTTCGGGGAAATTTACTAATATGATTAGACCATTTGACAATCTATCTTCAAAATGAGGTATCACATCACCCTCAATTCCTTTTGAAAAATATTGCAAGAAGCCGCCCAACCGAAATTTTAAACTGCCACCTTTGCGCTATGCATCAATTTCATCACTCCGAATTTCAGCT
This sequence comes from Acanthoscelides obtectus, assembly GCA_963669975.1. Lineage (NCBI taxonomy): Eukaryota > Metazoa > Arthropoda > Insecta > Coleoptera > Chrysomelidae > Acanthoscelides > Acanthoscelides obtectus. The sequence continues at coordinate 31,727,595 of CAVLJG010000007.1, read as the reverse complement.
AGCTAATTTGACCCGTTCAAGAAGCAAGTAAGAGGAGCAATTTATAGTTCCACCAGCTCTTGAACAATGAAACATCTCACTTATAAAACCAAACACGGGTGCGGTGCACCTCATGTCTATATAACATCGTGTGTAGCATTTATTTCTTTTTGACGTAGGGATGGGCAGGTCACAGAGCATCGGTAGATAGGAAGTATAATCAATTTGCCCTGTAGACCTCGTTTTGCGACTCACCGAAGGCACGATGACAAACTGTGATGGATGGACAGTCGGCAATAAGTCTTGAATACAAAAGAGCCGTCATGAGGAGTGGGCGTGATTAAAATTCACGTCATACGGAACAGCCGACTCATAAAGATGAATGTCGAATGATCTATGGTCGTAGATTCTAGTATTTTATTGTTTAAGTAGGTAATAGGTATACAGAGCAAAAAATTGAGTCAACTACTCTATACATGTGTTAGTGGGAGTATTAGTAACTGTGGAAAGACAAAGTCTGGCAACTAGCCACCTTTGACCCTTTTTGCGGGCTATGCTACTCCACATGCTTATCTACTGGAGACCAGGCTTATATTCCACTATCTGTCCGATTGTTTCCCTTTTTATGTACCACACGCTCGGCGATCGATTCAGTTACCCCCCACTATGCACTTTGCTCCTGGCGAATATCCAATATATTATATCTAATACATTCCCACTTGTTTCTAAATATTCCGGAACATAAAGCTTAAGTTAACTTCTTACTAAATAGCTTTTTTTATTATCTACCTAGAGAGAGAAGAGCTACGAGCCCCTTCCCACTTCAGTTGGCCCAACTATTGAAATCTTAGTTTTTTTCTTATCAAACACAAATAATAAAAATGTAGCAGGGTGTTATAGGTTTAAAATATTAACAATGAATATTTTGATAATATATAGTAGAAAACACCAACTTTATCACTCTCTAATCAAATTTGCAGCATAAAAATAACACATGTTGCAATTACAGCATATCAACCTATTTTCATTTCAATGCAAAATAAGTCTATAACGCATAGGTGGCTGTGAAAAATAAAAGCCATGACAATTATTTTTATTAATCACAGTTGTCAGAATACGTTTAAAATAGTTTTGGGTAGTTAAGGTTTTCAAAATGGGTAGAGGAAAGGTTATTAGTGAGAAAATTTGGTTACTTATAATTAAATTTTTTAATTCTGGGAAATCAATCTCAGAAATTACAACTTTGTTAGACTTACTGCGGTACAGTGTCAGAAATATTGTTAGAAGATATAACGTAACTGGTTCAGTTAATATTAAGCCACGATATGTGAAAAAAAGTAATATCACAAATGCCGACCGAAGAGCATTAAGAAGAATAATCGTGAAAAACAGGCGTGCCACTTATTTACAATTAAGTGCTCTGTGGAGTGACGCTGTTGGAAGGAGAATTTCGAGGTCCACAACTCATAGAGAGGCCCACAAACTGGGATTTAGCACTTGCAAGGTAAGTTTTCTTATAAAAAAAGAGAAGCAAAAACCATAACGTTGCACAACTTGTTTATAGGCCAAAGAAAAGCCACTATTAACTCCACTGCAAAAGAAAATTCGGCTTAGATGGGCTGAAGAACATAGACAATGGACACCTCAACAATGGTGTGCAATACAATGGAGTGATCTGGCCCGATTCGAAGTTTGTGTTGGTGACAGTCGCAGTAGAGTTATACGCAAAAAAATGAAGCATTCCATGTTGACTCTCTGAAGAGAAAAGTGAAATTTCCAGCTTCCATTATGGTCTGGGGCAATATGACATCAAAAGGAGTAGGAAAGCTTCATTTTATTGATGGATATGTAGATACAAACAAATATTTGGAATGTTTGATATCCGGCCAAGATTTTGTGTTTCAGCAAGATGGTGCAGCGTGCCATACCTCAAAAAAGGCTATAAAATGGATGGAAGAAAATAATGTACCACTTTTGAAATGGGTTTCTAGCAGTCCAGATCTGTCACCTATTGAAACTTTGTGGCACGAGATGAAAAAGGTTCTACGACAACATCCTGCTCGTACAATCACCGAACTGAGACAAAAGCTTCAAGAAATATGGGATTGTTTTACACCAAATTTTTGCCAAAACTTGGTTAACACTATGCCCTAAAGAATTTCAGCCGTAATAAAAAATAAAGGTGATGTTACCCAATGATAATCTTTCAATTGTTGCTTTGTTAACTTCGCGCATTTATTCGCACATTGTTTATTTGTTCAGATGTTCTATTAGTTATAGGTCTAAATGATTTCAAGTATGTATTTTTTACGACTAGAGTGTATCTAAAATGTTTTTGAGAAAATAAATTGTTTTAGAAGTAAATAGTTTCGTCATGTTTAGTTTATAAAGGCATATTTTGGTACAAATCTTGAAGTGGGCCAACTGAAGTGGGAAGGGGCTCGTAGTTATCAATGGGGCACTGTGGTCAATAAAAGAGGCCGACAGAATTTTCACCCAGAAACTATACTTTCCCGAAGGTTTTTGATGGATGATGAGCCCGAATCAGTTAGTTGTAGTTTCCGATGTATTCTAACCTAAAAGTGCAAAAACAGCGATGTCTTGATGTTTCATTTTTCTGAATTTCGCTATAGTTTATACACTAAACGTTATAGCTGCGTGTTCTCAAAGTTGTGGTTTGGATTATATGCACCAAAAGATTTGATATCCCAAGTTATTGTATTTTTATGAAGCTAAAGCTAAAAAACCCATAAATCCTCAAAACAAAATTCATGAAATACGACTTGGCCAAACCACAAGCCACCTACCTTATCAGGGCCGGGTCTAACTTTCGATTGCACACTTTTACTTTCCACGCATACTGGCACAGAATTATTGTAATAGCGCGAAAAATTTCGAAAATGAGATATTATGTTTTTTGCGTATAATAAGACATTTACAACTTAAAAAACATATCAATCATTTCCGTCGGTCTGTCTGTCGGTCTGTCGATCTGCCGGTCTATCGGTCTGCCCACTAATCTTTGGACCGCCAATATCTTAGAAAGTACTGCCCGCATTTGGATGAAATTTTCACAGAAGGTTACTACTATGCCAAAGACGAACAAGCTTTGTAGCTGTTGAACATAGGCCCAGTGGCGGCGGAGCTTGGGATAAAAACACGAAAATAATAAAAGTCACTCAAACGTTTCAGAGGTTCCTGCTCCATCAATATGTTTGTAGGGGTTGAAAATTGGGTAAGAGCAGGGAAGAAGTTTCTATATCGCAGCGTTATCAACTGAATGGAATTACGGACTTACTGTATGGATCTTTTTTCTTATATATAATAATAACCTAAAAAGTTAGTTCCTCCAAAAGTGAAGGGAGATCATAGCATTTCATACTCATTGCCTTTAGAGACAGTCAAAAATCTCATTTGTAATATTGACGAGAACAAAGGTTCAGGACCCTACAACATCCCTCCCATTTTCATTAAAAGATGTTCGGAAAGTATATGTGTACCTTTACACATTATATTTAACGCAAGTCTAAAAGTAAGATATTTTCCTACTAGATGGAAGGTTGCACATATACTTCCGATATTCAAAAATGGAGATAAACAACTGGTAACTAATTATAGACCTATCAGTGGTCTGTGCACTTTTGTAAAGTTGCTCGAAAAAGTTGTTTACAACCTAATAATTCCATCAGTAAAAAACATAATAATCGACGAACAGCACGGATTTTTTCCAAACCGTTCCCTAGAATCTAATCTTTTGTGTTACACTGATTACATTTGTGAAGCCCTAGATAGCTAGACTCAAGTCGATTGCATATACACCGACTTCAGCAAGGCTTTTGATAAAATAAATCATGAATTGCTGGTTGAGAGGCTTGCTGAGACTGGTGTCGACATGCACTATGTCATTGGATATGGTCTTACATTACCAATCGTAAGCAAATTGTAGCTATGAACGGTTTCAAGTCGCTGCCAGTTACGGTTACGTGGCGTCATCTAGGTCCTTTATTATTTATAATTTTTATCAACCACTTAAAGAAATCCTTTAAATATGCAAATTGTCTATTATACGCCGATGACTTGAAAATATTCCATACAGTGAGAGACATTAATGACTGTAAAGAAATCCAAAGTGATACTTTTGTCAATTTTTGTGACAATAATGATTTATTTCTAAATGCTGATAAATGTTATTAGACTCTCCCGGAACAAATCTCTCATAGAATACCGGTACCAAATCAAAGATACACCTTAGAAGGAAACGGATATAGTGAAGGACCTAGGAGTCCTCCTAGATGCAAAAATTACTTTCCAACCACACATAGAAAGCTTGATTTGCGAATCAAACAAAATGTTGGGATTTATCTGTAGAATCTGCAGGGATTTCAAGAGTGCAAGAGCCATGACATCCCTATATTATGCATATATTTATAACAAGTTGAACTTTGCTTCCGTTATATGGAACCCTCAGTAGATTACATACATAAATCGAATTGAAAGGATACAAAATAGATTCCTGAAGAAACTAAGTTTTAAAATCGGCAATCCGGTACGTGACGGAAACTATGATCATATTAGACAACATTTCAATATCATGACCTTAAAAAGTAGAAGAATGATGTCCGACGTGTGTCTTATATATAAAATATTCAACAATTTTGACTGTCCCTATATGCTTTCAAAAATAAATATTAATGTGCCAGATAGAAACTACCGCCATTCCAAGTTTTTCAGGATTCCCTTCTGTAGAACGAATTTAGGAGTCAACTCACCTGTAATTAGGGCCCAGAGGGTGTTTAACGATGCCTCTACATTTTTGTGGTTAATTTTAACAAGTTTAAAGCAACGGTAAGGAGGCAGCTTACAGCTTGCTGTGATACTGTTGTCAACCATTAATACTTTTATATACTTTTATACAGTATTTTATATGTTTTGTTATCAAAGCTGTCTAGTAACGTACTCTGTGTTTGTGTTTTTTGGTGACTAGTGCGATTCATGGAATAGTTTAACTGATACATGGTAATTTTTAAAAAAAATAAATTTTAAATTTATATCGTTTTATAGTAGTTGCTATATCATAGTATTGTTTATTCTCATATAGTAGGCTTGTGTTACAGATTTTCATCTTCTGGATTTTGTAATCTATGTATCTTTTTACTTTATCACTATAGTAAGCAGCAGGTGCTGTCTTTGGAATTTACATTCTGTTGCACCCCAAACATTAGTAAATAAATAAATAAATAAATAAATAAATAAGTCAAACTACGAATTCTGTCGATATTATCATCGGTTCTTGAAGATGAAGGCCTTCCGCTTCGAGGTTCATCTTCAATCAACTCTCTCCCTACTGAAAATGCCTTAAACCTTAAACTACCGAAAAACCTGGATTTCGGTAGGCCTGCTGAAGTTTAGCTAGACTTTCCGTGGCGCTGGGCCCAAGCCTGAAGCAAAATCTTATAGCACCCCGCTGCTCGAAACTGATGACACTCATTTTTAGAACACAACTGTTTCAGAAAAAAAAGGACAACCAAATGACTTGAGCGAGTTCAAACTTGTTCTGAAGGAGTATCATGTCTCCCCCAAATGCCTCACGCCTCCAGTATTGTCAGAATGAACGCTACGTTACCAGTTCCATCATTTAATTTACATACCTCTTATAAGCAAAAATCGTTATGTTTGCACATTTAGCTCAGGTTCTTACGGCAACTAGAGCCAATTGAGAAATTGCGACCACGGATTCGGATTCAGAGCATCAAAGACCTTCTTGAAAATATACTTTGGGTTCTGAATAAGAAGGTTGACTCCCTTTTGTAGGTCTGTGTAATAATTAACATGGAACAAAAAGTTGAAAAACTCCGAAAAACAAACTCTGCTATACGTGTTGAGAACTGCATAACAATTTCCTCTTATATAATGTGACTCAGTACATATACTTCCTCCTGAAGAACTCTGTAGGTGCATAAAACGGAAGCCACATAACATATGAGTTAACCCTCGTTGATTTAGGGTGTATAGTGTGTCGCCTCGTAACGAAGAAGGATTGTCTGCCGCGCCGTTTGTCACCGTATATACGCACTATAAGAACAGCTCATGTGAGCACGGGAAGCTACATACGATATGGTCAAATTCCCATTCGAGATCCACTGTCCTTGTGCATATCTCGCTATAGAATGTAATACAGTCAAATAAGGAGACAAAAGGCTAATCTCGCAATAAAACAAAATATTCTTTTTGGGGCAAACCAGCCACTGGTGACAAAAATTGAAGGAAACTCACCGGAGTGAACTTTTGGTAGAATCAATATCGGGTGCATTTTTTTTATACTGAAGAAACCATCCAGGCAGAGGCTGGGGCATCTCTACTGCTATAAGGTGCTTATATATATCCTATTTTTGAACTGCCTAAGGTTAGGAGAACCGGCACGGATATTACGTATCTTGAAAAGTGGCATTATGTGGATTTTTTTGACATTGTATTGGTTTTTTGTGACATTATTTAGGTTTTTCTACAAGATGTTAACTTAGCACCAGCTGATGGACAAAGATGGCATCGCTGGAGATCTAGTCCTGTAAGTTGTATACTATAGTTAGAAGGAAACGGCACTGCACAGGTGCATAGTGAGGATTTGTTTGCTAATAATATGCGTTGATAATAATTGTATTGGATTCTCATCTCAAATACACTTACTTGAGATTAAAAGCTATAAATTAGTAGCGCATTCACTTTTTCTCATTCATTCTGGAAATTACGTATGCAAATTTGCTGAATTTCAAAAATGAGAGAGATAAGAAAAGAAAATCCCTGGTTGGTGAAGGAACAGGTGAGAAAATATACTACAGGAATATTTATGAAAGTGAAAAGTTTACATTATGTTTTATTTCAAGTCATTTAAATTTTATAGAAATGTATTTTGCGATGCCAATATAAAATACAAATCAGCGTGTAGATGTGAGGCATTGCGATAATGTTTGATGTGTGATGCGTCATTACTAATTTTTCTGTTATGTGGCTCAATTATACACAACGCGGGCGCGGTGGCGATTCCTCGTAGTGGTCTTCAAAGTTTTTGAAAACACAAAAAACGGGCAAAATCGTAATTTATAACTTTGAACATAACCTGTCTCCAGGAACAACATACAGGGTGCAAACGTTATGATAGTCATTATTTAAATGGATGATAGAGGGGCTTAAAAGAAGCAAAAAGTTTCATATAACATGGGGGTCAAAACGGCATTTTTTTAGAGAAAAGCGACTTTAAAGTAAAATAAAATCTGACAACGCCGCAATGCCAGACGCAAATTACGACGCAACGCAGTGTAAATAAAGATGGAGTTTGTTATTTTTGGCTCTTAGGTATTATTTCCTTATTTGATAATGTACTCGTAAAATGCAAACAATTAACAAAAACGGACTTACAGGTACCTCAGCGCTTCACCTGGTGTGTGAAAGTTTATTGAACGTACTAAAAAAATCCACTTATAAATAGGGAACACAATTTTGATACATACATTGTTTTTCTTTTTAAAAACCCACACTGCACTTTTTTGTATTTAAAGGTGTTCAAAATGTCATCCTCCACTTTCCACACAACCTGCACTACGGCGAACCCAGTTTCTTCTTACTCTCCTCGAAGTTGTCCATTTATTATTTCAGCCGCATTAAAAAATTTTTCGCGAAGTTGTGCTTTAGTTGTTATTGGACCAGCCTCATAAACCATCCCTTTAAGTTCGCCCCAATACCAGAAATCCATCGGATTGAAGTCAGGAGATCCTGCTGGCCTTTTTCGAGGATCAGGAGCATTTCGACCGATCCAGCGATTTGGATAATGTTCATTCAAATACTGAATGACGCCTCTAAAAATGTGTGGTGGTACCCGTCATGAAGAAACCACAAATTCCGTCTTCGTTGTAATCGCATATTGTCTAAGGTCTGTTCCAAAAGTTCAGGTAGGTTATTGGCTAGAAAGCTAAGGTATTCTTCTCCTGACAACTTTGTAGGTAACTCGACAGGGTCAATTACCTGATCGTCAAGAATACCCGCCCAAATATTTATTTTAAAACGTTGTTGAAAATGGCCTTCACGAATGGTATGAGGATTTTCTTGGGCCCAAGTGTAAGTATTATGGAAATTTAATATCCTGTCTCGCGTAAAAGTACATTCGTCCGTCGCTAGAATGTTTTTAAAAAAATCCTGATTTTCAATGTTTATTTGCAAAAACCACTGACAGAATGTTAGTCTGTGGGGATCGTCTTCTGGTAATAAGGCCTGCACTCATTGTATATGATAGAGATAAAGCAAATTTTCCCGTAGGATTCTGTAGACTATGGTATGCGATAGTCCTACGCGGCGGCCTAATTCCCGAGTGCTGCATTGATTTCCACGATGTTTAAAATTTGTTCCTCCTGCTCTACAGTAACCTGTCCTTCACGAGTACGAATATTAGGGGGCTAAACACTTCCTGTAGCTTGAAGTCTTTGGTACACTTGCACAAATGTCCTTCTGTCTGGGTGTGCAACTTATCGGCGAACTCTTGATTCGAGAACATTGTAAATAAACACGACGACGTACGCGAACAAAAACAAAATAACACGCCCGATGCTCTGCTCGACAAAACGATAAAGTAATTTATCTAAACGATAATTAACCACTGTTACCGTTTGCGATCGATTGCCGGTTCGATAAGAGTGATGAAAGACCGACGCGCTGTTGTCATGTGTGTTTTAAATATTAGTAAGATTGTGGTGATTGTGGTCGAGATAAAGCACTTAAAGTTGTAAACTATAAAGCCATTTAGATAAAAATCTATTGACTTTTGGACCATGGGTCATGTGAACTTTTTGACTTGTTTTGACCTCCCCTATTACCCATTTCAATAATGACTGCCATAACGTATAAATAACCAGTCGGTCACAGGTAATAGATATTAGTACTTCATTGGCAGCATATTCAGTAATAATTTTCTCACGCAGCAAATGTCACACATCAGTTTCTAGGCTACAAACGTGACATGTTAACCTCAAGTGTTCTTAAGTGGTTGTTATTTAGATTTCAAAGTAGTTGACGTTCGATGTATTCTTTTATGCTCCTTGTTTGACTGTATCATGTACATAGTCAAATTCCCATTTCAGCTCGACAGTCCACTGATGGCCGGCCATATCTCGCGATCGTATGACAATTCCCGGCTGATGTCCCCGTAGTTCGAGCATAATGAGGTCGACAGTAAAAAGGAGTAACTGGAGAAAAACAGCTCCCGGACAGACACTTATCAAAATTGATGCGGACGTGTCGGGCTTCAGATGCTCAATGGCTCAATGGTCCATCCCATCAGCTGCTTGTAAATTGGAGGGTTGATGTGATAAAACGATTGTATAGATCGACCAGCCAAAGATTGCTAGGGACGAAAGGGGGAAATGCGATGAAAAAACCTTACCATTAGACGATTTTATATGGAGTCATAGGCGGAGATCGGAGAGACTTGAATTATTAATTGAATTTATATTTTATTACAACTGGTAGTATTAATATTTTTTTGCGATTCATAATGACGTGATACCAAACATACATTATAAGAAATAAATATACACAAACACTGAATATTGAGAACAAAATAAATATATTTTTTAGGCAACAAGTAATATTCCTATGTACGCATTATGATTGAACAGCAAAACAAATTATGCATTCTTCTAAAATAGAATACAACAAGTCAAAAATATCTGACTGAATAGAAAAATATAGGAAAACAAAAAGTAATTTCTTGATGAAATAACCCATAAACAACACATAGAATTAGACTTTCTACTGAGATACTAAAAGCCACAAACCAATAGTATAATAAATGAATATCTAAAAATTCTAAAAGGTAGCCAATCTAGTATAGTTTCAATCCTGATTAGAGTCATGATCACTGTCTGAGGAACTGTCATTGCTATCACTTTCACCTCCTATGTTGATTATTATTTCTTCCTGTATTTCTTGAATGAGACTGTCTTTTTCCCAATATTCATCTTCAATTTTTATAACATGTCCAATAACCTTTTGCCAGTCACTGGCACTTACTGAAGCGATGGCCTTATTAGAAATTTCATCTAGTTTTTTTATAGTAAATTCGCCGCTTGTATTATGGCTTCTAATGAAAAATTTTACTTGTGCCCAAATCATCTCTATGGGATTAAACTGACACATATAGGGTGGCGTTCGAAGTGGGGTGTGTCCGAAACTTCTTATTAAATTATCTATCTTATAATTTTTCTCATCAGATGGTGGCCTATGTAGACAAGCTATTTCATAAAGCTCCATTTTTTTAGCATTAGGATCATGCTCTATACCTTTTTTGCTCAACCACGTGATGATGTCTCTTTTTAGAGAAGATCTAGTTGGAGGCTTGTCTTCCAAAGCTGAATGGTAAGGTGCATTATCCATTATTATAATACTATTAGGAGGAATGTTAGGAAATAGTTTTTCAGTAAGCCACTTCGTGAAATTTTCTTGGTTCATTTGACCGTGATAATCACCAGTGGCACAGCCAGCCTTGAAAATGAGACAGGCTCCAGGAACAAAACCATCTTGCGAACCCGCATGAACAATTATAAGTCGTCCTGGAAATGAATAAATAGCCTCATTTTAGTGTTATTTTAAGTTTGCCAACACCTTTTTGAATCACTATGTATAAAAAACATATTTTTGAGAAAAAAATACTTGCAAGGGATTATGTATTCAATTAGACAAATTAAATGAGCACTTATTAAGAATATTCCAAAATTGAGAAAAATGTATAATAAGCAAAATCGAGGTGAAAGAAACTTTATTACCTGTAGAACTTATATTGCTCAGGACACCCATAATTTCTTCGCTTTGCCAGCATTTCTTGAAAGTGAGGTCATTATCAACCCAAGTTTCGTCCAAATAAATAATATGCCTTCCTTCTTCCCGGAACTTTTTAATAGACCTAAGATACTTGTATCGCCAATGTAAAATACTGGGTCTTTCCATTAGTAATTTCCTTTTGTTGTGGCATTTACGCCAGTAAAATCCTTTTGCTTTTAAAAGCAGCCTCAACGATTCTTTACCAAATGGAAATTCCATTTCTTCCTTCAGTTTGATTAGAAGTTTACTACAAGTAGGTACCACTTTAAAATCACAGTAAAATTTTTCTATCATTCTCCGAATAATGGAAAAATCGACTCCATCAATTTTTTGGATCACAGAAGGGCGTGATCTCTTTTTTCCGGGAGAAGCTAAAGGCTGTGTGGAGGTTGCATTTTGCCTGTCTTTATCTTCTTTTCTAATTTTACTTATAGTTCGTTCACTAACACCCGTATAATATGCCGCCCTTGCATTTCTAGCTACCAGTGGATAAACGAAAGTATTGTTAGCCGCTTCTGCATCGCAAGCACGTATCACGTTTGCTATTATTTCCCTTGCCTGGCTGTGAATAACTTTCCCATGCTTGAATTCCATTATCACCACTAAACAGTAAATTATATTTTCAAAGTATTTGCCAACTGCCTACGCCTATGGGAGTAGGTTTATAAATGACCGTGCCATCGGCACGTTATTCTAGTTTCAGATAAGATAAGAGTTTTGGACCAATCAGCGACCGGATGTTTACCTGCGGCCTGGGTTTTCCAGCTACATTGCCAAATTCAGCGGAACAATTCTATATCTTAAATATGTTAATATGTATGGACCGCATTTTATGTAGAACATCTGACAACTTCGCAATTTTTTGTCCGCATTCTTTCGGCTTGCAATCTTTCGCTGGTCCAACATTAGTTTGATGCCAGAGTTTGCTAGAGTAAGTGCCATTTGAACTGTTTTATATCGGACCTGGATTTGTTCTTTTCATGGATACATTAGATTTATACCTCCAGTAAAAATGATTAAGTTTGAATGAAATTTTATACAGTGGAAAAAATGTATGAGCGAGTAATATGTTTTAGCATGAAAGTTGTAGTCACCGTTCTTGGCGGTTACGTCATCAACGCCATATGAAATAAGTAAACAGATTGAGCCGTGGGCGGATCTTAATTTTCCTAACTGAGGGAAACCGGTTAAAAATTATTTACTAATCGTAATTCTCGAAAATCTAATCTATTACATAAACAGTTTTTTAAAGTTGAAATAAGAAATGCATACGGAATTTACAATATAATATGGAACATTTAACATTGGTTGCGGATATGTGACAAGCTTATGAGAGCCCCCATCCCCAATAATAAAAATGCTCAATTCTTCCTGGAATCAAATGCGACTAAATGAATTACTGCTAGACAAAAAAATAGATTTTGATGATGATGCTCTTATACTCGAGCTTTTAAATCTATATCGCCTTAATAAACATTAAGCTTGTAATTTCCATATCTATCAAAATATTTAACAATCTACATTAAGGTGTACATATAGAAAATTAAGAATTATAAATTTTCTAAATTGTTTCAATAAAAGTATGAATTATTGGATTTCCTCATCAATCATCTGAACTTTCTCCCAAGTGAATGATTTTATTAGTCTCCTCCCCATTAAACACTTGATGCTTGCCCCAGTCGTTTTTAATTAAGTCCTCGGTATGTTTCACAGACTTGGCTCAAACTGAAGGAGTCACCTTCGCTAGAGCATCGTCAAAACTTCCTTGTCATCATAGCCTTTTTCCCAAGATAACGATCGTAGTACTGTTTGGCTATTCCTCAGACTAACTCAATAGGGTTGTATTGACAATGGTAAGGGGGGAGCCGCAAAACTTGATGTCCATGCTCAAGTCACATTTCCTCTACGGTGTATGTTGGAGCCGATGGTTTATTAGGGTGACATAGATTTAAAACCTCGAGTTTAAAAGCATCATCATCAAAATGTATCTTTTTGTCTTGCAGTCATTATTGCAATTGCTTTTTACTCCAACTGGAATTGGGCGTTTTACCTGTTGAGGCATTATGATAAGAGGCATTATCCGTGATTACTGAAGATAGATCTTGTAACGCTGGTATCAGCACATACCCATTTTTTGAACGAATCTTTGTCCATGAAGATGTGGTAGTCAGTACTTTTTTATTTTGTAGTAAATAACAATGCAGTATATCTCAAAAAACCGTTTTTTACCCTTTATCTCGCCAAACTCGTTTAAACGACCCTTTGGCAAATATCCACCTAAGAGAACGCATTGGAAAGTGCTTATACTATTCAGGTTATTCATACAATGTCTCATAAAATAGATACGTTTGAAAACTATATCTGAGTTTTCACACAAGAGTCGGCGGTTATCTTCTGTCTTGTAGGAAAAACCGCAAGCTTTCAATAGACGCCTTAAAGTTGAAACCGCGGCGTTGTATATGTACCTTTTTCAAGCTCCTGATTGAGCGCAGAGGTAGTGATATTTATTTATTTATCTATTTACTAGTATATTCACTATCCGAATGGTTTATTACACCATTTACATAACGGATAGGGACACAGGAATCAATTTTAGGGCAAAATTGTTCTAAAATAACTCAAAATTGCCAATGACAGGCTACTGTTATGTAAAATCTGCTTAAGCTACGCAAATTACAAAAGAACAAATCCACAGCGTCTCTTGCACGTTCATAGTTGTTACATACTACATATATCAGAGAGGAAAGCAACGCATTGGTTCTAGCTACGTTTAAGTAAAAGTATACTAAGTGACATATAAATCCGAACACCCAGTTTAAATGGTTTTATTTTAATAAAAGTTGGCGAATCTATTTATCTTACTGTATATAACAAGTGAAAAATTTTTCAGCCTTATCAGTTGGACATTCCGGTTTTTATACTGCTTTTTTTTAATTCACTAACGCTCTAAAAATGAATATTTTAGCCGCAGTAAAGAATCAACGTTGGCGGATTTTGGTTCTTGACATCCTTTACGATCGGTTACGATGCCTAGAGTACGGAGACCTGTACGATTTCGTCAACTTAGTGAGTTTGATAGGCGCCTTATAGTGGGACTTCGGGAAGCTGGACTTTCTTTTCGGGCAATTGCAGTTAGAGTGCAAAGAAGTGTAGACACTGTGGTTGGGTGTTGTCAGGCATGGCTTCGAGAAGGCCGTACGCAAAGAGCAAGGGGCACTGGACGCCGCCGTAGAACAACAGACCGTGAAGATCGCCGCCTAAGATTATTGGCCTTAAGGGACCGTTTCTCCACTACCAGGTCCATTGCAAATGAATGGTTTGCAGAACACGGAAGACCTATTGGCATGCGAAGTGTTTACCGACGAATGAGAAGTTTTGGCTTGTTTTCATACCGGCCACACTGGGTCCTCCCTTTAACTCGAGAACACCGACGTAATCGCCTTGAGTGGTGCAGACAACGGTCACTCTGGGATCAGGAATGGAACAGTATTCTTCAGTTGTCTTTAGTGACGAGTCTCGATTTTGTTTAGGCATGCACGATGGTCGTGCCAGGGTTAGAAGGCGACGTGGTGAAAGGAGGAATCCACAGTTTTTTGTTGAAAGACATGTTCATCACACTGTTGGAGTTATGGTTTGGGGTGCTATAGCTTATGGTTCCAGGTCACCTTTAATCTTCACCAGAGATAACATGAACGCGCAGCGTTATATCCACGAAGTTCTAGAACCTCATCTTTTACCCTATCTTGACACCCTGGCAGATCCAACTTTCCAACAAGATAATGCCCGACTTATTCCCAATTGAGTACGTGTGGGATATGATGGGTAGGAGATTGCTCAATTTGCAACGTCCTCCTCAGACTCTAGAAGCACTTCGAGAGGAGTTGATGGTTGCCTGGAATGAGATACCACAGGAGGACATTGACCACCTGATCAGAAGCATGCCTAGGCGCGTTGGATAATGCGTAGCACATCAGGGTGCATCCACACATTATTAAAGGTCAAAGGGCTTTAAAGCAGTGCAATCATTTTGAAATTTTTATCATTTACTTATTATGCTTCATTAAGTACTTATACAAAATTTTATTAAAATAAAACCATTTAAACTGGGTGTTCGGATTTATATGTCACTTAGTATATTTGGAATTGGATCGCGTCTTAGCATTATATACATGAATAAGAATCTTACCGAGTAAATATTCTCAATTTATGGCATTATTAAGCATTTTATATAAAAATACACAAGCAGCGAAGTTTCTGCGCTTCTCCAAGTTACATACGTTATATCTGCTAAGTAATAGATCATCATGCCTGAAGCCAACTTCTGGTTACGTACCATCTTCCTTGTGCCACAAATATTTCACAAACCGCCTCTGAATACGTTCAATTTTGTTCCAGTGAACTTCATGAACAGGATACCATATTATAGAACAGTATTCAATTTTGGATCGAACAAATGAATTATATAAAGAGATCATGGTATACACATTATTGAAATACCTACAATTTCTGATGATGAAGCCCAAACTTTTATAGGCCTTGCTAACAACAGCATCAATATGAGAAACAAATGTAAGTTTGGTATCAAATAATATACCTAAGTCATGAAACTCTTCACAGAAGTTAAGTTGCGAATTATCAGTGTTATATATGAATCTGATTCTAACAAGTTTGCGCGTAATAGATATAGTGTAGCATTTATCAGCATTAAGGTACAGCTTGTTACGGTGACACCACTTATTTAGGTTGCTCAAGTCGTTTTGCAATATATACATGGTTTCAATTTTACAAAAACTCTTCAACTCATCTGCATATAGAAGACAGCTACTGTGTAGCTCCCCAATAACATCATCAATGAAAATTAGGAAAAGCAAGGGGCCAAGAGCAGACCCTTGAGGTACACCGGAAGAAGGTATAATCTGAGTGGAGGTGAAGCCCCTGTATTCGACTTTCAAGCATCTGTTTGTAAGATAAGATTTGAAAAAATTCAAGAATTGATGGGTCAACCCTCGCGTAGCTAATTTCTTTAACAAAATACCGTGATCTAGCTTATCAAAAGCCTTTGAAAATACAACGTAAGCAACGTCTACTTGGAGTCTATATGTTGTCCTTTACTTCTCATATCGTAGAATGTATTCCTAATTTCTGGAACTTACATTTCTACCAACAGGTCTTAATGTTTTGCGACTGAAAAGCTTAGGAAATCGTTGCAAATAATAAGAGTCTAGCTTTAAGCAGCTATATATCTTTTCAAGGCCAACCAATAACGGCTTCCTTCTAACAATATCACGGCGCATTAGAAAGTTGGTAGTTAACTTCTTTTCCGCGAAACAATAACATCAGTATGACGGGAGGTTTTGTGGTGGGAGGTGTTGGGGGGCAAGGGGGGCATTTCCAAGGTCCCCTTGCCAGCGGGGGGCCCGTTCAGGATTCTATTAGCTAATGGCGATTCCCTATGGGACACTCGTCACGCGAATGCGAATGGGTTTCGTCGTAGCTCGGACCGCGCCTCGTTCTTGTGTGCAGCGTTACCGGATTGTGCAGGGACGGACTTCGTGCAGTCGTCGATTTTTATTTTTGGGACAATAAACCGCATTCCTAAAGCATCAATATAGCTATTTTATACTGAAGCCGCTGCGTGGGCAGAAGCCTAAATACCGGGGCATCGCGACTGCTATAAGGAGTTTTAAGGCTCTGTTAATCCGATTTGAGTTTAATTCGTATATGTAGAGTACTGTCATCTCGGATTGATTTTACAGAAGGGAAGATCGTGGTACAATACTCATTAAAATCACTTTGAAACATTTCCACGAATACATCTTAGTTTAACGGCTGCGTTCAAGTAACGTTTGTTTTTATATAGTTTAGGCAATAAGCAAATATTTTGATCACCCGATTAGTTAAACGGCTGATTCATTATATCGGCCTTGTATAAAACCTGTTCCTTGCATGAACGTTGGTAAAACTTTAATAAAATTTTAAATCACTAAATAATGACTAGCTCATAATAAAAAAAAATGTTGTATAAGCTACATAATTAAAAAAAGTGTTACTTAATAAGTTGGTTCCTCCATTAATGTAGTAAATACGGGAACAACAGCTGTTTATTTGTTAGGGCCGTATCGTCTGTCATTCTTACAATTTCAAGACGCCTTTATGGCCGGCTTTATTTTCATAGTATTTTCTCTCCTTCAAACACGCTGGTGTATTTCTAGATTTCTGCTGTTCCGTGTCAGCGTCTGCCATCTCCTATTGTGAGGCTATCTTTTTTTTAAGCTTAAGCAACTTCAGTCCGGAAAAAAATCAATTTTTATCACCCTAAAATTTCTTGAAATTCAAAAAGAAAACATTATCTCAAAATAGAGCGCTGTCTTGGAACAGTAGAAATCTAGAAATACCAGCATGGGTATCATGGAAGAAACCTATAAAACGTCAAAAAAACCGATAAGATGTCATTTTGCAAACTAGGTAGTTTTTAGGGCGCAAACAGTCATTCTACGTTTGCTCACTAGGATCGTTGTGAACGTCCATCTAATGAGGAATCACTCAACTAAACTACACGCATTATTGGTTGCATATGTTTTGTGAGGCCAAATGGTCCTTGTCTGTAGTTTTTATCTCTGAGAAGAAAGTTGGTTGAATAGCAAGATCGCATCTGGATGATTATGTGTATTGGTCTGCATGTGTATAAAATCAGTGAAATTTGCTGTGTGAGAAAATCATTACTGAATATGTTGAATATGACGGGTTATTTATATGTTGTGCTTTCTGAAGAGAGGTTATGTTCAAAGTTATAAATAACGAAAAACTGAGGAGATGTACGGGAAATCATCACCTCGCCCGGCATTGTGTGTAATTACTGTTAGCATGTATATGGCTTGTAATTCGACAGTGTTCAGTGAATATAATTATTTCTTATCTCTCTCATTTGTGAAATTCAGCAAATTTGTATATGTAATTTCCAGAATGGACAAGAAAAAGTGGATGAGCAACTAATTTCTAGCTTTGAATCTCAACTAAGTGTATTTGAGACAACAACCTAATGTAATTTTCATCAACACATACAACTTACAGCTTATACCTCCAGTAATGCCATCTCAAAAGCAGATTTTACATCACATCAGAGCCAAAGATTAATAACAAGCCTCATGATGTTTAGGCAACACGTACAACTAAGTGCTGAGTTAACATCTTGTAATGTAAAAAAACAGCATAATGTCAAAAAAAATCGGCATAATGCCACTTTTGAGATACGTGTTACCTGTACAGGTGTGTGTCTGAAGGACAGGAAAAACTATGGAACAATATGGCCTATAGAATGGTTCCATGACCTGCCCACCTTATTTCTTAATCAATCGGAAAACTAATATCTGGGTTAATTGTGGTGCATTTGTTACTAGGGAAATTTTGCTTACTTTTCTAAGAACTATACTATCACTTAGAGGGAAGTCACAACTTTATGAACATCCTATATACAGGATGCTTTAAAGGTAAGGTAAAACACTCAGTTCAATTTAAATAAACAACATTGCATCAACGCTACTGTTTCTTCTACTAGCATTTTTTAATAATCCTCGCTACTTGGTATATAATGTAGACCAGAGTTCCCCAAACTTTTTGGTGTCGTAGACCCCTTGCCATGTTTTTCCGTGTTGGGTAGACCCCTTACTTACCTGATATTGATTTCCTGTAAATTTCTAACTGCAGTGAAGTTTAGTGTTAAAAACTTAAAGTAAAAACACATGTTAATTTATACATTCATTAATTGAATTTAAATTAAATCTACTCAAAATAAAATTTTGTATATGTTATGTAAAATATACGTAACATTAACTAAACAGGTGTCTGACCAATAAGTGCCCGCATTGGGAATAAGTGCCCGCATTGAAAAAAAATAAGAGGGATAAAATAAAAAAAAAGTGAAAAATAATAAAAAAGAGGTTTTTTACTTAAAATAGTACAATAAGCGAGTTCGTTTATTAATTATAACATAAACGTATCTTCTACAATAATTTCACCGTTAGTTTGATTAAATTCCGCTTCTTATACGTTTAAGTTATCTAAAAATAGTTAAAAAATTAACGAATTTTAGTGTGTACCTATCCTTGAATTTTCAGAATAATTTAAAAAAAAAATATTTTCTATAAAGGGGGTTCTTTAAAAAAATCAATGCGGGCATTTATTGGTCAGACACCAATAAACATAAAATAAACTATAAATAAAATAACATAAGCAATAAGTCAATATTTTTAGTGAGAAGGATGAACCTGATGCTTTAATAATAAATTATCAACATTTGCCGTCAATTTTGTAATCTTAAATCTCCTCGGCTAATGATGTCCAGTCTGTTTCTTTTTTTCGTTAAGAGATTGGTAACAGCGCTAAACCCCCTCTCCACTAGGTATGACGATGGAATGGAAATTAAAAATTTCCTCGCTATATTCCATAATACGGGATAAGTAACGGGTATGTTGTTTTGCAGCCAGAATTCCTGATATCCGTTTTTAAACTGAACCTTAAGTTCTTCGTTTGTACTTAGTTCAGTCAGTTCCTCTTGTATTATCGACGGTGGTATTACCATAGTCAAAATTTCCTCAAACCTAGAATCAAAATCTGAATAGAATTTAAATGTCGAACGTAAGTTGAAACGTCGTCTTCCTGGCAGCTTGTCTGTGACAAATTGGGGAACTGACTTACTTTTCTCCAGCACTCTCAAACAAAATAAAGGTGCAATTTCGTTGCGACGTCCCGCCGCCGCGGTCGACCGCAACTGCCCGCCGCAATGCACTGATATCATTGTTTTCAAATCGACGCATTTTCGTTGACACGTCTCGACCTGTCGGCTAGGCGTTCAGCCGTCGACGGCTGCGTCTTGACTTGACTGCTACAAGGAGCAGTCCAGACGCGGCCGCCGATCATTTTGGTTTCAAAAATGTCCCGAAAAAGAGAATTGGCTTCTGCAGATGAGATTTTAATACGCACGGTGGAGCAATATCCGTGCTTGTATGATCACGAGCACAAAGACTTTAAAGATTTTCAGATCCGTGAAAATTGTTGGAATGACATCGCTTCAGCGTTAGGAAAACGTCGTAAGTACCTATATGCTATTTTTTATTAATTTCAAGTGTACACAACCTACAGTACAGTTTAAAATTGTACACAGTGTGCTTCTACCAACAATATAGTGAATTGTAACATAAAAAATTAACTGCTTAGTCTAAATATGCGGTCGTCCTGCCAATTTAAAGCCCCTTCTTGGACGAAAAAATTCGCGAATTCGTCTCTTATTGCAAAACCATCCGCATTTGCAAATCCTCCAGCATTTCTCAACGGGGTTATATTATCTGGTAGATTCAAACTTACATCGTAGTTGTAATAAGGCTGATTATTTTTTTCCAAAAATGCATCTCTCAGAAGATTGTGCAAGCAACAAGTTACAAGTATGAGTTTATCACACGTTTCTGGCTTAATGGCAATCGGAGTGTAGTAAATTCGAAAAATCTGACACAACAATCCAAAGGCATTTTCAGACACTCTTCTGGCTCTACTCAATCTATAATTGAAAACAGTTTTCTCTTTATCGCCTTTAGCCGCTTGTTTGCTATACGGTTTCATCACACTGGGATGTAATCGGAACGCTTCATCACCGACAATAACGTATGGCAATAGTCTATTTGAACCTGGAAGATTTACACCTGGTTCAAACAACTGACCAGAATATATTTGTTTTCCCATGTCAGATTTCATAAATATGCTACTATCCCCTTCCTTTCCATACGCGCCGACGTCAACAAATACAAATTTACAATTTGCATCTACTACTCCAAGCAAGACCATAGAAAAATATTCTTTATAATTAAAAAATAGTGAACCGCTTTTTTGTGGACAAAAAATTCGAATATGTTTTCCGTCAACAGCACCAACACAGTTGGGAAAATTCCATTTGCTCCAAAATTCCGTTGCATTTTTCTTCAAATCGGTTGCATTTGGTGGGGGCAAAAATATTGGGACCAAATGTTTACTGAGTACTTCTAATGTTTCTTGAATAAGTACGGAGATGTAGCTCGGTGAAATACGGAAAGCAAACGAGAGTGACTTGAAGGTCTCTCCGGTGGCTAAAAACCTGAAAAAGTAATTTATACGCAAACATTTTCACAAATTCACAAATTTCTGTTTCCAGCTGATGAATGCAAATCTCGATGGAAAAACATTCGAGATAACTTTCTTAAACACAAAAGGAAGCAAAAGATAGGAACAGGGAGTGCAGCATCAGCGAAACCGCCGAAATGGGCGTTATTTGAATATCTGAAGTTTCTAGATAACGTGAAATCCGAACGACAGTAAGTTTACTTGGTATTTTTTTATAGAGTTCCGAGTTCACGATCTTTAATTTTAGAAACATCAGTAATGTCAATGAAGCTGCCACCGGCATTGAGGAAAATATAGATAGGGAACTTAGTGAAGAAGAGGTGGACACTTCTCTCAATGTGGATAATGCACTAGTTGATGATGACCTGTCTTCACCGCCACCTTCCGATTATCCGAGGCAGGAGAAAAAACTGCGTCAGAATGCCATCGACAAATCACGTTCTAGTACCCCAGACAGCTATGCAGGTTCAACTTCTTCAAAACGAAGCCAACGCAAAAATCTCTTTTTGGAGAATGTTGAAGAAAGATCCAAACAAAGGATGCAAATGTTGTCTGCTTTAACCCAAAAACCCGAAGATGATGAGATTGATTTATTTTTCAAAAGTATAGCGATGACTGTTAAAAAATTGCCTCCTCATCAAATAGCGAAAGCTAAACTGGGAATTTTGACATTAGTTACCGAATTACAGGCGTCACCGGAATTACATACGAACGAACCAACACGTACCTGTACTTCAAGATCACAACAGAATTTATTAGCGCCTTTAACGTCGGTTTCAACTGATTCCAGCACTCCAAGTTCTCAGGAAAATGTAGTATTAACACCATTAACGTCCGTATCTGTATATAATTCATCTGATATGCAGTACAGTTTGGAAAATATTAGATACGGCTGGACTAACCAGTAACGTTTATTTTTCATGTTCATTGTTTAAGCGTTTGGAGTTTCTTAATAATATAAAATCTTTAAAACTTTGTTTTTTCTTACCTTAACGCCAATGCCAACTTTTCTTCCGGAGATATAGGGTCGTGAACGGTATTTGTGGATTTTTTCTTTAAATCTGTCGATACTATATTCAGAACAAACTGGAACTGTTCCTTATTTAAATGAAAAAATTCACGAAATTTTTGTTCGTTTGTATCCAGGTGATTCTTCATTAGAATTTTAAAATATCCCTCTTCCTTGCGAGATTGGTACAATCTGTCAAAATCTTCTCGTTGACTAGACCACCATAATATCACTTCTTCATCTTCTTCTTCGTCCTCAAGTAAAATTATTTTGGCGAGATTTTTTGAATCCATGTTCACAATTTAGAGCACGACCCCTGACTGCCGAAATTTAGACGCTGCAACGAAATCGCTTGGCCGCAACGGTCAGCCGCAACGGCTAGCAGTTGCGGTCGACCGCGGCGGCGGGACGTCGCAACGAAATTGCACCTCAACACTGACTCACTATAATTTGTGTGATATACTATCTGTTTATATTTTTTAAAATATTTTCTTAGCACTTTCCTTTTCAAGATTCAGCAAACGAATAAACGTATTTGTCCCACATTCGTATTTATAGAGTGAGGAATTGAACAAGTCAGTGCAAGGTAGCGAAGCTCTGAGACTGCGACTCTCAGGTTTTTACAAGTTCAAAATGTATTGCGACCACAAAGCGAATACCAACATCCTAAAACTTACACAATTTTATAGACATATATAATACATTTTTTACTTCATAGGTACTTTTATAAATAATGGATATGTTTTGATATTATAAGATAGTATGATGTAAGTAAACAGGTACTATCAGTGTGTCTTGAGATCCACTATCGTGGACCCCCATATTCATTTCATGGACCCCCAAATTTTTTTTCGCTGACGTAGACCCCTTGCAGGTTGTCATAGATCCCTAGGGGTCGATATAGACCACTTTGGGAATCAATGTTGTAGACAATGAGACCAAATAACAAATGACATAACAAAACCATGTGTCTTATTAGGTTTGTGGGGAAAGGTCAACAAGCCAAAAAAATTGTTCAAGCATGAATGAGAATTATAAAAATGTTTGCTACAAAAAAAGCAACGGTGTACCACATTTTTCTTCAAAACTATCCACCTCAAATTAGTATCTACTGATTATATACCCGATTATAGCTGCATAATCCAACTGATCGGATTAAGGGAATATTCAGTATACACTGGTGCATCATGTAATTATTTTGATCCCGGAACACTAAATTGTATGTTGAATAAATCAAACAGGTTGACGTCCCATGCCAGCGATATTGGGTTACTCTGATAGATCGTACTTGTAACAGTGCTACTGTCCGCCTATTGCTGATCATCTAAATCACATAATACTTGCAACAATAGTCTCTATAAACAAATGTAACAAAGCAGTTCACCATACCAAAGATCAGCATGATGCAAAATTAGGCACAGGATAATGTGGTAGCGCAATGGCGGTCTTTGTGGACCCTGGCCAAGCGGATTGGGGGGAACTTCTCAAAGAATAGTCCTCCACCGCTTAGGTGCCAGGATGGAATGATTGTAACTGACTCAAATACTAAGGCGGAAATGCCAGCCACGATCGTTTCTGCTAACTCCACCATGGACGTCCCCCCAACGCTCGAGTGCCTTCGATTCACAGTGTTCCGTACACTAATAGGAAGTAACCTCCAAGCATAAGACCGTAAGACGCTCTTGTCGCTCGAAATCAACAAAGCCAAAGAAAGGATCCAAGGCCGATGCTTACAACTACACGCCTAAGGCGCTGCTTTCTGTTAGAAGTAAGGTGTAGAAGAGGTACATACATCGGGAGCTACTGGAGCATCTTGAACATTAGAGCTTGATTAGCGACAGGCAGTATGGTTTGCGGCACCAGCGGTCAACTGTGGACATCCTAGCTTACGTTACGCAACTGTAAAGTAAACTCATAAAGCCATACGGTGAGGGTCATGTCGTTGCTCTTGATATCACGAAAGCTTTCGATCCCCTGAGTCGTGCTACCCTCTTATTCAAACTTCGTACTATGAGAGCAATACTATCGTATGACAAAAATAGTAGATTTTGAGATAATCAATGTTTTATTTTGCCTAATATTTTTGAATTTTTTTTTGTATCGGCGCTGTTTAAAATAATGATGTATGATAAACTCAGATAATTCACTTAGGGTAATTCGAGAATAGATGGTCCAGGTTTTGAAATTTCATGATAAAATTTCTATCTGTTGAATTAGAATTACTGTTAATTTTTATAACGAGTCTTTATTGAGTTTAGAAACATGTATTAAGTAATAAAATGCATTAAAAATGAAACTTATAATTCACAAGAAAAATAAAAATAGTTGACAAAAACCATCTCCCCCACAGTGCTGAAGTGAGATGGCGCAACAAAGAAAAAGGTGTTTCTACCAAAATGTCACTTTGTTTTGCATATAACAACACCACAGTCGTGGCAAAAGTTTACAAACTTGGAGCAGGAATCGTGAAACCATTTGGAGCATCGTATGCAATTAACAAAGTCGTCAGATTTTGTGGTTTGGGAATATATTTCGCCACAACCGGTGCAAGTCTGGTCATCGCCGTCCATATCATCTGAAGAGTCATCCAATGTCGGTGCCTCTAGTCCTTCATCTGAGGATGAATCACTTTTGGCAGCTTTCCTTGTTTTCTGTTTAGTCACTTTTGGCTTCTTCAAAACCGGTTTTAATTTTCTGGTCTTTACTTTTCTCTCCTTCTCTGTTTTTTCTAGAAACTTCGTTCTTTTTTCACCAATTGTTGTCTCTGTAGTTAAAATTTCTGCCCGCTTCGAACCGAATTAACGTCAGCGGAAACAACTGGAACGGGTATCTAGCATTTTTCCGGGGCTACTTTTCACGGGAGTATTTGCATTAGTTTCTACAACCGATTCATTGTGTTTTTCTGGTACAGAATCATCTTCAGGCTGCCAACTGCAGCAAGGTTGTTGATCATCATGAGATAAGGCTTTGTTAAAACTTTGAGAACTATCATCTGGAATTTGTTTATTTTTGCTTGCATGAGGAGCCTCAAGTACGATGTTAATTTCAGTCAAATAGGCGTCATCTGGGATATCAGAAGGATTGAATGGCATAATTCCCGTAGTCTTGAATGTCGAAGTTCCATTATTTACAGTTACAGACTTGTTCCATCCTTCAGCAAGTAACTTTCAAATTGTAATCTAGTGAGCTTTCGTCCTGGATTATTTTTAATGTATAAATTGCAAGCTGAGTAGTAGTTTAATTTTAGCGATCTGAAAAAGCATCTATCTAGCGGCTGTAAAAAGTGCGTCATATCACTTGGTAAGCAAAGCAGTATGATGTTGTGTTCAACACAGTATTCTACCATCTCAACGTTATTGCAGTGTGAAGCATGGCCATCGAGCAGTAACAAAACTGCCCCTGTCGGCTTTCTGGGAACGAACTGACCGTCGAGCAGTAACAAAACTGCCCCTGTCGGTTTTCTGGGAACGAACTGATCTTTGAGCCAGTGAAAAAATATGTCACTGTTGACATAGGCCGATCTTTCAGACATGTAATGTAGACCAAGGATCCAGGAGGCATCCCATCCTCAAACTCTTGTTTTTTTATTTTTTCCTTTCATTACACTGGTTGGGGGAAAATACCTGCGATGTTCTTAGATCATTTCTTAACAATAGCATGTCCCGGCCTATTATTGAGTTGTAAGCCCGTCTCATCCGTATTGTAGATATGTCCAGGTTTATTCATAAGATCGTTCTCGATCAGAGCATTATTCAGCAGCTGAAAGTAAACCTCAAAGTCTTTTTTGTTCATACCCAGGGATCGATTAATGGAGACCGCTTCTGCTTTTCTTACTGACAGCCTTGGGTTTCTCTGCAGAAACAACTGCAGCCATGGAAAACCAGCTAATCTTAATTCCTTATTAAAATTATGTTTAATGCCCAGCTCTTCGGCCAATTTGAAAGCCATACTTCGCACATCGGTTCGAGTAGGAGAAAATCCGTTTTTTGGAAGTTTTAGGATATGTTTGGTCAACTTTTCTTCAGCAGCTTCGCCTAACGTGGAGGAGGGTCCAAGAGGGCCTTTCTTCACATTTTCTCTCAACTTTCTTCTTCGTAGAGTGGTTGTCGGTACCCCAAAATTTCGACCAGCCTCATTAACTCCCATTCTATTTTCATTAACGGCTTGAATGGCTTTGGCTAACTATTGTTCGGTCCAACTAGCCCTGGAACAACTTTCAGTGCGCTTGTATTTGGTAGGCATACTGAAAAGAAAAGGAATTATTAATAAGCCGTCTCACCTCGAAAATAAGTGAACCATCTATCCTCGTTGTGAGAGGAGAGATGGCGCACCTCAAAATCTAAACACGTTTTGAAATATGCGCAATTTTGAGGTTATATAACAAAACCTGAACGTTTTTACTTACCTGGCACAATATTGCGACTAAAATTATTATTAAATTTGAAGTTCACTAGCACGAAGAAGCAATTCGGAAAAATATTTTTGTACTATCCGGATCACGTATAAATTAATATTTAAGTAGATGTTTAGCCGATGAACACAAACGGTGAGGCGGCTTGCCTGATATAGACTAAAGTATATACATCAGAGCGCAGCTGCTCCCCTCTAACATTAGCGGTGGCGCTGTAAAACCATTGCGCCATCTCATCTTCTGCGCCATCTATCCTCGAATTACTACATAGATTTGTGTCAGCAGATTTTTTTGAGTTTCAATAAATAATAACTGATAATGAGATACTTGAAGTTAAGATAGTCTTGCAGCAGAGTGGCTGGAGGTAACGATACAAAATTTGCCATATATGATACTGGTTACTCAATGAAAATAAGATGCAAAATTTTTAAAAAAGCAATTTATTTAATACAATGCACATAACGTTGCAATACACAATACAATGCATACAGGCCCATGTGCTGCTGATTACCTACTCGGTTACTAACGAGTTTTTACCTTCAGTGTTTGAAATTGGGAGTACTTCATAAAATTCATGATACTCTTTTTTGATCAACTGCTTCTTGCAAATATATAGCAACCCATCTTTTTTCTTTTTACTTATACCGAGAGGTCCATTTTTTAGGCATTTTTAAGAATTAAGTTTCTCTCTGACACCTTCCTCCTTTTGGACTGGTTGATCGAAATGTTTTTGCTTCAAAGCTTGTTTTATAAAATATACTTTGTGGGGAATCTTTTCTAACCTGAAGTATTTTAATGATATTCCATGTATTTTTTTCATTTTTGATGGTTTTGGAAAATTGTTTTCCTACTTGACTGGTTAATGTTTTTATATCATAAATGTCACTTTGTTGGACTTCGTTAACAACATGACGTGTGCCAGTTTTTGCAAGGGCGATGATGGATATCCACTGTGCAGGTATATAGATGCTGTTGGCTTTAACCATTCTGTTCTTCTCTCTTTCAATGGCAGAATGCATACTGTCACCCTTATTTTGGGTGTGACTTACAATCAAAAACTTGTGGGCAATGGTATTTATGTTTTTCATGTATTAACTACATAGAGGAATGTTGTCGCTGTGAATCTATTTTTATTTTGACCGCAGCAGTTATCAGAATAGAATAACGGGTGATTTTTTAAGAGGTATAGGATTTGATTTAAAAAAAAAAATGAAAAAACGATTAAATATTTATTTGAGTCGATAGAACGGTCGATATAATTTAATGTTTAAAGATTAGTTCATGTAAATGTTGGCCGCGGCTCCGCTTTAGATGGCCCATGCGCAAGGTCCAATTTTGGCACACTCTCTCCAACATATCGGCCGGTATCTCACGAATAAATGCTTCAATATTGGCTTCCAGTGCGTCAATCGTTACTGGTTTATACCTGTAGACATTAGCCTTAACATGGCCCCACAAGAAATATTCCAACGGCGTTAAATCACACGATCAAGGCGGCCAATTGACGGGTCCCAAACGTGAGATAAACTGTTCACCGAACTCGCCTCTCAATAGGGCCATTGTTTCGTGTGCGGTGTGCCATGTGGCACCATCTTGTTGAAACCACATGTCAGCCAAGTCCAGCTCTTCGATTTTGGGCAAAAAAAAGTTTGTTATCATCGCACGGTAGCGCTCGCCCTTCACAGTTACGTTCCGGCCATTGTCGTCTTTGAAGAAGTACGGCCCGATGATGCCACCGGCCCATAATCCACACCAAACAGTGATTTTTTCGGGATGCATTGGTAGCTCTTGCACTGCTTCTGGCTGGTCTTCACTCCAGATGCGGCAATTTTGCTTGTTAACACCAGCGCCCATTCACCAAATTGGAAACGTTGTGGGAGGTCGTGTGGCTTCAATTCTTGCACCAGCTGTATCTTATAAGGTTTTACACCCAAATCCTGTCGCAAAATTTTCCATGTAGTGGAGTAACAGAGACCCAATTGCTGCGAACGGCGGCGAATCGACATTTCACGGTCATCACTAACACTGGCGGATACAGCCGCAATATTTTCTTCAGTCCTCACTCTACGTCTGCGTGTTGGTGGTTTAATGTCCAATGATGTAAACTGGGTTCGAAATTTAGTCACAAGCTTCCGAATAGCTTCCTCAGTAGGCCGACCAAATTGCCCATAAATTGGAAGCAGTACTCGATGCATTAGCATGAATTTTGATAGTAAAATTCAATAATTTGCAAGCGTTGTTCGTTCGTAAGTCGATTAATGGTTAAATTTTAGACCAAACTGAACAAGTTTGACAATGACACAAGACACGATTCACGCGTCATCTGTCAAAAACAGTGTTGCCAAAAAGATACTAGCAAAACAATCACCCATTATAACACCTGAACTCCCATCATTGTTCTTCAAAAAATGGATCAAGAAACTGCCAATCTCGTTCGCTCCTCGCATTCCAATTGTTTCATTCCATACATAACAATAACCGATTCATCGGAATATAATAAATCATAAAATTTAGGGTTGCAAGCTTACTTTTGTAATAAAAATTATAGACCATCGACTATCAGATTTGGATTTTCTTTAGCTAGAACAGTATCTTTTTTCTTCTCTTCTGGTACAGCCGTTTTATTAGGGGGATGTTTTTCATAATTTTCTGAAATACCTTCCTTTTCAGCTATCTAAGAATTCTTATATCTATGTTTCACATAGACTGCGTTGGTCTGTTTTGGAGGTACGAAAGCCTATATTATATTCAAAGTTAAATATTTTGGCATATTGGTGATATTTAGCAAAAGGGTTTACCTGACTGCTTGCACATCTCTACGTAGAGTTTGTATAATGTATTCAAATTAAAATTCTCCTCGAAGTACCTTTTTTGTTTGGGCACTTAAGTAATGCAATGCCAGTGTTGGTATGGATTCAATCTGATTTCGGATCATTTGTTTCATATCATTGGAAATTTTTGTGCTCTTGCTGTGAGTCCCTCTTCTCTCAGGGTCCAGGATACCTTCCTCTGACAGCTTTTTCTGAGCAGTCGCTCATCCCTAATGTATCATGTAAGAACTTTTTGCAAACTCTTATTCTATCAATTTTTTCCTCGAGTTGCCTTGGCATACCTGTATTTTGGATCAATAAGTTTCGTGTGCCTTAACAAAAATTGTCTCTGTGGATCTATATCACCAAGATACCAGTAATTTTTGAAAAGGGACTGTCTTTTTACATTGTTAATATTTAAGTGGCACTTGAAACTGCATGTTTCGTTACAACCTAACTTCATTTTTCTCTCATCTACGAGCTGTCCAGAGGTTGAAACATATGACTGGCCTTGATTCACTTTGCTCTGTTTTATATTTCGTTTCCACGTATCTGGTTTTCTTGATCTTTTCCCAGATCTTCCTTCCTTCCTTTTCCTAACTCCCCTAAATCTTTGGTCTCTACCATTTCGGCCAATGTTTGTGATGTTATGTCAGGTTCCCAGGTTCTATCTTCGTCCGACGATGCGTGGAACGGATCTTCAGTTGACTTATTTTCGATATTGTTAGTTTGATCTGAAACGTTTTCTCCTGGAAACTAAGCCTGAGATGTCGTCGTTATAGAATATTTCACCGATGCTCCTCCTCCAAGCTAAATGGTTTCAATATCTCAAAGATTTTGTCTGAGTTATTATTGTCAGTTACAGTGGTACAATGGTTGTCGTCAAAAAGTGGGATGCTATAGTTGCTGGTCACTTGTGTAACATCAAGCTCGTCTATGGAGGGTGTGGAAACAGCGCAAGAATATAAATTGACAAATGGTGAGGCAGTCCCAATGTGTTGAATATTTTTCAGGGAAATCTTACCCTACGGATCTTTTGCGCGAGCTCTATTCTCTACCTAAAAAATAATCAAGCTTATTTTTGTTTAAATTTTGCGTCGTCTCAACAATAAAAGTATGACGTATGACGTGTAAAAAATTTGCGGTTGGTTCTCTCACGTTGGAGAAAATTGGGAGAAGTGGCAACCTCGCAGTGCAACACTGAGCTTGAGTATTTTATAAAGGTGCTAAAAGACTGACCAAAGCTTATAAATATTTTTGCCGAAGCAAGCTTGCTCTTATTTCTCCTAACAACGTAAGAGCGTCCCACACGACTGTACAAAATATATCGGTTAAATAAGTTGTAGAAAAGTTGAAAATGGATATCTCTTTTAACGAACTCCAAAATATAATTATTGTTGTAAATCTTAGCCGTACATTAAAATGATTTTAGAGCCATTAAATGTTGAAATATTTCGAAGTTAAAGAAATACACGTACAAACAGTACAACTTGATTCTATACCTAATAGAATATAAATAACTCACCTCGTCGGTGCATTTTCTAGCCATACTGACTAGCAGTTTTCCTCTAGATGTCATTTTGAAAACACTTTTCACAGCCGTGAACTGAACATCATCATCACTAACACGACAATAAACAGGTACAGACATGCAAAATTTTGTGGGCGCATCTAGTGAGTGTAAGACTATCTATCATATCTGTGATGTGACAGTCTTGCTCTCTTAATATAAGTGTTGCAATAAAGGATAATAGTATCTTAACTGCAAAATTATATCATGTACTTCGAATTTTGAGTTAGGATAGTTTTGCTTACACACCAGTAGCCATAAAATGTAGTATTTTCCCAGAGAAGTTTTGCAGATGAGTGGCTAACAGCCACTCTGGCCTCAAGATATCGATCCATAAAATTTTTATAAGGGTTAAAAATTGGGAGTTGGAGGTTGTAAGGAATGGGCGAGGGTATATCTCAATTTTTTAGTATAAGTATATTTAAACGTTCCCAGCCCCGGTAATTCTATGCACCTCGTAGCCATATTTCACACATCACAGGCTTCCCCGTACATTTGTCAGAGAAAAACAGAGAGAAAGAACAGAGGCTTTGTTACGCGTCGTCAACTTTGCCAATGGAAAAATCATTATTTTAGATGACGAAAAGTATTTCACTTTGAGTAAATGAAGAGAAAAGACGGATTTTATATGGACAACGTAGATGAATTCCCTGACAATGTTAGATACAAACATAAAGCGAAAGGTAAAATCCTTGTCTGGTGCGCAATTTCTAACTGGGGCGTATCCCAACCTTTTGTGGAAAGAGTGGGGGTGAAGCTTTGAATAGGTACCTTTCCAAACTGCTTGAGTTTGTCCACGAACATGATGCTAATGACCATATCATGTTTAGGCCGGCATGACGATAGGTCTTAGCATCATGCCGATAACTTGCCGCAGGCTCTAGAGGATTTTTGGGGTTTACTATCTGGGAAGGCTTATCATGGAGGCTGGGAAGCCCAAGATGAAGAACAATGATTAAGACGGCTAATTTACGAAAAACTGAGAGAAATTGACCTGAATTCCATCCAGGACTTCATAAGAGACATTCAAAGAATGTTGCGTCTGGTAGATCAAACTAGTTGGTGTTTAAATAAATTTCTTCATTAAAGATAGATAAATATTTTGTGCCAAAACTTTCAGCAAATACGTTTCATGAATAATGCCCACAAATGCTGCTTACCTAAAAGTGTCAAAATAATCCTCGCCAACTAAAATGTATAGATTACACTCATCTCCCATGTACCTATGCTGGACATGGTGCAACTATTTCTGCACCAGTATGCGGTAATGCGTCATCAAATAATTATTTTGATCCCACGTCCCAAACAGTGCCTTGAATAAATCAAACAGGTCGACGTTGAATGCTAACGATATCGGATTGCTGATAGATTGCGCTTTGCGATATCGCGGCAGTAGGTAGCCACTGTGGATGTTCGAATGCAGCGAAATGCGACATAAATTAACTATCCTCTCCAGCATCCAGTTCAGGTTCCGTGTGAATTTGTATTTCTCTTCAGACCACGCGTTAATAACGATCTTGCGGATCACTTCCAGCATGTGAAAACAGCCTGCGGCGCTGCGAGAGGTCAAGTCGGGTATAGCGATTCGGAAAAAATGTAGGCATCCCATTAGAAAGTGCTCTGGATCATAATTTAGCTGTGATCAGCGACGTACGAACTACCTTCCTAGAAATGGAGGCGCCTACCATATCAGTTTACATCATAACTCGAGAAGATATGCTCACTTCCTGATCCGCAGGGGTATCATGTAAAAAACCTATAAAATGACAAAAAACCTATGTCATCTTGCAAACTATGTAGTTTTCAGGGCGCGAACAGTCTTTACACTTTTGCTCACTAGGATCGTTGTGAACGTCCATCTAACGAGGAATCACTCAACTAAACTACACGCATTATCGGTTGCAGATGTTTTGTGCGGCCAAATGGTCCTTGTCTGTAGTTTTTATCTCTGAAAAGAAAGTCGGTTGAATAGCAAGAGCGCATCTGGATGATTATGTGTATTGGTCTACATGTGTATAAAATCAGTGAAATTTGCTGTGTGAGAAAAGCATTACTGAATATGTTGAATATGACGGGTTATTTATATGTTGTGCTTTCTGAAGAGAGGTTATGTTCAAAGTTATAAATTACGAAAAACTGAGGAGAATTAAGGGAAATCATCACCGCGCCCACGTTGTGTGTAATTAGCATGTACCTATATGGCTTGTACTTCGACAGTGTACAGTGAATATAGTTATTGCTTATAGTATCTCTCTCATTTTTAAAATTCAGCAAATTTGCATACGTAATTTCCAGAATGAATGAGAAAAAGTGGATACGCAACTAATTTCCTGCTTTGAATCTCAATTAAGTGTATTTGAGTCAAGAACCCAATGTAATTATCATCAACACACAACTTACAGCTTATACGTCCAGTAATGCCACCTCAGAAGCAGATTTTAAATCACATCAGAGCCAAAGATTGATAACAAGTCTCGTGACGTTTAGGCAACACTTACAACTAAGTGCGAAGTTAACATCTTGTAGAAAAACCTACATAATGTCAAAAAAAAACAGCATAATGTCAAAAAAAATCGGCATAATGTCACTTTTCAAGATACGTGAAACCCGTACGATTTCGTACCACTTCGGGCATGTCGTCACTCGGTGACAAATGTTCCGCTCGTCGGTATGAAATGCATTATATTAGAGCGTTTTCTAACATTTTTTTTTAATTTGTTATCGATTTGACATGATAATTTTAGGATTATCCAGAATGTTTTAACTATATTTTAATGTTTTACCAATACAATTCAATGACGTACATTATTATTAACGGAATACATGGCGGTTATACAGTTATAACTGTTGAAAAATTAACAATAGCCAAGATGAAAGGTTCTAAATAACTTACGACTTCCTCAGTGAAAATGTGCGTGTAGCTTTTCAAACTTAAATTTCTTTAGAACAGTAAATAAAGGACTTTTTATTAGAGAAAATCAGTTTCAAATAATACATTTTGTTAATCCTTTTTACTCTTTTTACACCGTTGACGATAATCTGAATCATACTCTTATTAACTTATTGTTTGTTTGTGTTGTGTATATTCGTAAGTTCTGTAAACGAGTCTTATGAAAAGAAAGATAATGCTACTACTTTCTAGTGGTATACGAGTAGGTATATCGTTTTTATGGTTTACCTTGCGAATTGACATTCTACGGGTTAATAGGTAGAATAGCGTATACTAAATTTCGCCCAATAAAGACGTTTTATAATTACGATTAGTTCTATTATCTGTTGTGATCTATGAGTACCTCAAACACAACCCCCTTATTAAGGCTCACCCTTATGTAGAATTGTTTAGACTAGCAAAATAGTGCTTTGTCTCTGGGTAATTGCTGCGAACTAGTCTTGGTAGTAAGTTCTAAGGTCTCTGATCTATCCCTCTTGGATCGATAGTTAGATCGACCCGAATAAAAAGCAAGGGATCTCGATGTAATTACCGTTTACCAGAGCATTTCTCACATTAATCTAACCACAAGCAACAAACTTGATGGCTGTTTTCGCTCTGATCCGCTGCGTGGTGCGTTTGAACTTAGGTCAGTACCTGCAGTCATTATTTTCATGACTTCACAGGTGCATTTCGATGCTTTGTAGTCAGTTCATTTGATCGAAATACAGTGCAATTAACAAAGAAGTCGCTGTCTTGAGTTTATACGGGTATATGTTCGCAAAGCGAGATGCGTCATTCATAGACTGTTAGTTGTCGACCTAACAGCTTGATAATGATTTGAACAGGAACTTGGAAAAAAGAAAAAGAAATTTTAATACTTTACTCTCAATCAAGAACCTTGAACGACATGTATAATATCTATCGTTACGGACAAAAACGTTATACGAGGAGCTACCCAAAAATAACCGTAATATAATTGCAGTGGGCGGAGCTTGTGTAGTACACCTTTCTGCCACTAGAGGCGTACAGCGCAACTCATTACAAGTTCAGTGACACCTGAGTTGTCGATCTGGCTTGTTTCGTTCCTCTCTTTCTTCTCAGAGATAGAAACTACAGACACAGATCACTCAGCCTCACAAAACTATGCAACCAATAATGCGTAATTTAGTTGAGTGATTCCTCCATAGATGGACGTTCACAACGATCCTAGTGAGCAAACGTGGAATGACTGTTTGCGCCCTAAAATCTACCTAGTCTGCAAGGTGACATTTTATAGATTTTTTTTGACATTTTGTAGGTTTTTTACATTATACCCGTGCCGATTTGTGGCAGTCATGAGACTGGTTGTGCCACCACGATAATGTACCTGCGCACACAGGCATCTCTGTTCGACAGTTTGTGGCTAAAAATGGCATGGTTCTCCTGTAGTTTTCATGCTGACAGATGACGTTGTGACCAAATGAAATTACATATGTATACATTACTTTTTACTGACGTTTCTGACACCACATCGAGTTCTAGTAGTAAGCTCGTCTTAAAATTTCCAATGCAACATATCATTTATAGATTGAGTGCGAACTGATGATGATCATGTATAGTTTTCTTTTCAACCGAAACAGAAAAGTTTGTTCATATCTATCACATAGCTTGTTTGGTTCCACTTCCAAACCGACCTTTTTATTATTAGAAATCCCTTTATAGACCCTGGAAAAAAGCCGAGCTATCCCTTAAAATCGGGCATTTTTATAGATTTTTTGATAATGTATTTAAACAACGATGGGTGCGTGTAGTACTATAGGTTTGTTCCGACAAGCAGTTCCGAACTAGTTCTGAACTAATTCCGAATTATTTTCTGCGTATGCCGGAGGTGTGTACAGTTCAGAACAAGTTTTGAAATATTCGATTGGAATATAATTTCCTGGCTTGTAGTTAAGGACGTTCTATCATTAAGGAGCTTTTGATCTCCGTATGGAACGGGAAAATTAAATGATAAAAGTTCGATGTATAATGTGCTAATAATTCGAAATAACTTGGCAACCGTTGACGTTGCGTGCACGGTGTGATGCTGCATCGTCGTGGAGGCTAATGCCGACTGTGCAAATGTTAACAAACTCCAACTGGTCTGTGGTGGTATCGGCACTGCTACAGGAGAAATAGTGATATGCTTTAGCACTATTTAGATATTAGGAGTGTGTACGACTTTAGCCTTCTGCCATACATTGGCTATTTTTTATATGACCACATATATTTTTCTGAATTTTATGATCCTGAAATATACCACCCATTTCGCCTAACATTTCATTTGTGTTACGCCATCTATGATAGTTCTCTGAACATTTCGTCAAGTACATTGACTCAGTACGTATGACTCATTGATATATGACCGACATGGACTGGCAAACCGACATACCTACTCGTAAATGAGAAGCACGGACTTGTGTGATGATATCTTTGGGCAACAGAAAACTTGTGAACCGAAGTTCGAATTTTATTCCGAGTTTAATACTTCCATCGTTTCGGTAGTCGTAAATTTTGAAAATTGATTCAGAGGTGACGGAAATAAGATAGCTGGATCGTAGTATCACTACGCTCCACAAATTTCTGTTCATTTTCAGATATTGCTTGGGAGGGATAAAAAATGCAGGTTGGAAGGTGTATGCGGTAAATGGTAGTAAGTTCTTGCATATTTGGTGTCAGTGAAAGACCTTCTGTTATTAAGAAGCTGCTGTTCTCTGTGATACTATGCATAATAAGACATAATAAGTCACACATATTTTCTCTACCTCTGCCATAGAAACAGAAATATTATAGATTTATTTTATATGCAAAGGTAGAGAATTTATTGTACTTAACGTAGTGAACCTACCTGATCACGATTCGAGATCACCTTTTGAAACGATTTGACCCATCCTTTTTTTTTGAAACCTCCAATGAAGGCGCAGGAAGGATAGAGTCAATATATATACTAAGTGACATATAAATCCGAACACCCAGTTTAAATGGTTTTATTTTAATAAAATTATGTATAAGTACTTAATGAAGCATAATAAGTAAATGATAAAAATTTCAAAATGATTGCACTGCTTTGAAGCCCTTTGACCTTTAATAATGTGTGGATGCACTCTGATGTGCTACGCATTCTCCAACGCGCCTAGGCAAGCTTCTGATCAGGTGGTCAATGTCCTCCTGTGGTATCTCATTCCAGGCAACCACCAACTCCTCTCGAAGTGCTTCTAGAGTCTGAGGAGGACGTTGCAAATTGAGCAATCTCCTACCCATCATATCCCACACGTGCTCAATTGGGGATAAGTCGGGAGATCTTGGTGGCCATGGTAACAATGTGACATCATTATGTTGAAAGACGTCTATTGTGACTCTTGCAACATGTGGTCGGGCATTATCTTGTTGGAAAGTTGGATCTGCCAGGGTGTCAAGATAGGGTAAAAGATGGGGTTCTAGAACTTCGTGGATATAACGCTGCGCGTTCATGTTACCTCTGATGAAGATTAAAGGTGACCTGGAACCATAAGCTATAGCACCCCAAACCATAACTCCAACAGTGAGATGAACATGTCTTTCAACAAAAAACTGTGGATTCCTCCTTTCACCACGTCGCCTTCTAACCCTGGCACGACCATTCTGCATGCCTAAACAAAATCGAGACTCGTCACTAAAGACAATACTGTTCCATTCTTGATCCCAGAGTGACCGTTGTCTGCACCACTCAAGGCGATTACGTCAGTGTTCTCGAGTTAAAGGGAGGACCCAGTGTGGCCGGTATGAAAACAAGCCAAAACTTCTCATTCGTCGGTAAACACTTCGCATGCCATTAGGTCTTCCGTGTTCTGCAAACCATTCATTTGCAATGGACCTGGTAGTGGAGAAACGGTCCCTCAAGGTCAATAATCTTAGGCGGCGATCTTCACGGTCTGTTGTTCTACGGCGGCGTCCAGTGCCCCTTGCTCTTTGCGTACGGCCTTCTCGAAGCCATGCCTGACAACACCTAACCACAGTGTCTACACTTCTTTGCACTCTAACTGCAATTGCCCGAAAAGAAAGTCCGGCTTCCCGAAGTCCCACTATACGGCCCCTATCAAACTCACTAAGTTGACGAAATCGTACAGGTCTCCGTACTCTAGGCATCGTAACCGATCGTAAAGGATGTCAAGAACCAAAATCCGCCAACGTTGATTCTTTACTGCGGCTGAAATATTCATTTTTAGAGCGTTAGTGAATTAAAAAAAAGTAGTTAAAAAACCGGAATGTCCAACTTATAAGGCTGACAATTTTTTCACTTGTTATTTACAGTAAGATAAGTACATTCACCAACTTTTATTAAAATAAAACCATTTAAACTGGGTGTTCGGATTTATATGTCACTTAGTATATTTGAAGCAATTTTTTACATACTGCAAGTCTTTTTGAAGGAATTGGGAAAACGAAGTGGCATATTTAACAATAGATGAGTCGCTTGGTGGAATATTTTAAAGAACCAGTTCCTAGTTTGACTTTTTTAGTGTTGGACGAATTCATCATTTTTCCATTGGAGGAAGCATGGCTCAGCTATAGTAGCACAGGAGGAAATTAGAGGGAATATTAGCAACAGTGAGCTTTTAATTGCTTTGAAATGAATATAAAAGATTAATACCACAATAACATGACTGAAACAAATACATTGAAATCACCGACACTTTATCTAATTTTCATGTCTCGTTCTTGGAACATCTATAATCAGCTCTTCATCCTTACTTCTACTATAAGTAATTTATGGCACAATAAGCAGGTTTGATATATGAGAAGATTGAAAAGCCACAAAATGACAAACACAAAATCCAGCTTCCCAGCTATAAACAACCATTTATTCTGCAAATTCGAACTTTTAGTTTTCTCTCAGAACCATAACCAACTCAGAGTCGGTGCGGAGTCGGTACGGAATTTGTTCGATGATTTGTTGGGACAAAGCTTGTACTATCGTAATTGATGTCACATTGTTGCTCTCGCATGCAACATCGCTCTAAACTCCCAAATGGAAATGTAACAGCTATGGCATTAAAGCAATACGCACAGCTATCAACTGCTAGATTGAAGTTGAAAATGTTTTTCTGGTGATATAAACAGCATTAATCCTCATCCAAATCACTGTTTGTTACTACAGCCCGTAATCCTGCTTTAATTCCTCATTTTAACTGTAACTGCTCTCTTTGTATACACTGTTAATTTGCCGTAAAACTAACAATATCTTGTTGAGTATACGAGGTGACGTATAAAAGCGATTTTATTTTACGCTTTTATTCGTGGGGTCGATTTGGAGGTACAATCCGACACATGAGCTCCAAAATACTCAGACGACGGCAAGATGTTGGATATTATTTGATATACATGAGGTAAATTCCGAGTTTGCTAGCTATGAGACCTGTGAGCGTCATCAGCGACGCCCATCTATGGAGGAATAACTCAACGACAGGACATGCTCAATGACAGTGTTGCAAACTGCAAGTCAGTTCCCCATCACGCATTGTTGGTTGCAGAATGACAAGATCAAATCTGGATGATTGTGTGTATTGGTCTGCATATGTATAAAATCAGTCATATTTTCTATGTGATTATTTGTGTTGTCCTTTCTGCAAAGCATTTTCGCACTGCCTCACATCTAGGTTCCGATTTGTATTTTCTACTTGACATCGTAAAATGAATTTCTATAAATTTAAATGACTGGAAATAAAAGTTACAAGGGCGCAACAACAGGGCTAAGTTGACAGCTTGTAGAAAAACCTACATAATATCACAAAAAACCTATATAATGTCAAAAAACCGACATAATGTCACTTTCTAAGATACGTAATACCTCTAAAGACAAAAAAAATGGATTCAGGGTTGTATGTAGATCAAGACAAAGAAGAAACAGGGTTTCTTGAAAATTTGGTTTAATTTATTGTGTGTCACAACTAATGTAGCTTATGTACTAGTTATTAATTTGGTTTATGAGTTTTAATAATTTATTTTTCACCAATATTACCATATTTTTGTTAGAATTTGCTGCCTTTAAGATTGCCTTGTTTTTTATAATGTAGTTATAGAATTCACTGCATTTCATGCTGAAGTTGGTTTTAATTTGAATTTCTTTGACGTGTGTGATGTACGGACCCTCCAGGATTCACAGGATACGGAACTAACTTGCACGTACAGGTTCAGTTACTCGTAAAGCGATTATTTTACATTCAATTAGGACATCGTGTTAACCGTTACATTGCTGATGAAGTACTGGCTTACATAGTTGTCAAAAA